>APFE030449598.1:69137-81912 GCA_000404065.3 Pinus taeda | reverse complement strand
TGTAAGCATATTTCGGTATTTTCCATTAATGAAATGAAGTATTATTTCCGCTGCATATTTGTGTATATGGTTATCTCTATAATTTGTTGCGTTCCTATTTAAATCCGGATCGGCGCGGCATACCGGTATGCCGTCAAGGTCGAACAGAAGTTGAAACAAAAGAAGCGAGATTTTGGATCTGCGAATCCAAAGCAGGGGAAAGGTGCCCCTAAACCACAAAACAAAGGACAGAGCCAAGGCGGGACAGCCCAAGACAACCAGCCAAAGCTGCAAGTAAAGAACAGCGCCGCGAAGCTGAGAAAGGATGAGTACCATAGATAACCAATACAAGGGGCCATTTTCCATTCGGATCATCATTAGTATTATAGGGACCCAACATCTTTTGTCTTGATGTTTTGATTTTGATAATTACTTGATGAAACAAAGATAAAAGAGCATAAGAAAGTTAATAAGAACTCTAAGATATCACAGTAACTATCAACATAAGAAAATATTTCTGCCTTTCTCATATTCTAACATGGTATTAGAGCTAACGTGGAGAAGATGGAAAAAGGTAGATCGAAGATCTATTGAAAAGAGAGATACAATGGTTTCAAGAAAAAGGTCACAAGGAGTAGAATATAGAAATATGACAAACTCAATGAAGGGATAAAACAAACTAGAAAGAGGCCCCAACTAGAGGGCATGGAGAAAGAGGATAGAACTTATCCTCACAAAGCAAAAGGTGTTACAACTAGTTAAAGGAAAAGTCAAGAAGCCTACAGATGAAGGAGGGAAAGGGAAGTTTAAATAAACTAAAATCTTGGTTATTAATGTAATAGCAGATGGAGTAAAGGACAACCTAATTCCATATATATCCAACATAGACTCGACTCAATAAATGTATGAGGCTCTCTCTAAATTGTTCACTATCAAGAACATTACTGAAATAGTAATCCTCAATAATGAACTAAGGACAATAAAGATGAAAAGAGATGATAGTGTATCATCATATTTTCAAGAATATATAGAATAAGAGATGAACTCCAAGAAATAAATGAATTTGTAAGAAAAAATGAGCTTGTAATTACTACTCTTATAGGAATACCAAGAACTTGGAGTGCTTTTGCATCACGAATTAGGAATTTGAAAGATACTCCAACATTCAAACAAATGTGGAATCCATGAAGTAAAAAAGAAGCCAAAATATCATTAGTAAACATGAAGAAGGAGAATGGAGAAGAAAATAACTCTAAAGCATATTCTTCTCATCACAAGAAGAAGGGAACCTTTAATAAGTTCAAAGGACCAAAGAATAAAGTTGACCTATCCAAGATTGAATGCTCTAACTGTCATAAGATGGGTCAGTAAAAAAATCAATGTCATGAGAATCCAAGAAATAAGAAGAGAGATAGGGGACAAAAAAATATCACCAATGAGGCTCCAACTAAGAAGAATAAGGCTAAAGAATGAGAATTCAAAGACTTATACTACAAATTCCTTTCTTGCATATCCTTCTTAGTCTTCTATTGTAAGTTTTGTATTTTTTTCCCTTTATGTTTTGATTTCTAGAGTTTGTAGGTCTAACATGTTGTGTTACAACATTTTTGAATTATTTTAATAAGTTGTAGGTGTCCCTCAGAAATATTAAATTAAGATGGAGCCTCCACCATTTTACAAAAAGATAAGTGTTTTGTCCTTTATTTCATCTTTTCATGTTTGGTTTCCTCCTCGCATCAAGATTTGTGTGTATTGTATGCAAAGAACATGTTCATTATATATTATCCTTTGTTAGGAAAGTTAGTTTAATGCTGAGAGGTTATGGAGACTTCAAACGATAGACCTAAAGCATGGAAGTAATTTTGTTCCAAAGTAAGTTCAACAAAATTTGATGCCCTACAAGTTTTGTTAAAGAAAAATTCAAGGTATGTTTTAAATTACAAGTTTTGTTAAGAAGTTCTCTTTATAGAAAATGTATGTTCATTATCTTTTAAAATTTTCTTTACAGTACTCACAATGTTATGTATGGGGTTTTAAATATTAAATATTATTGTTAGGGTGATTAATAATTGAATTGAATCTACCCTCGGTATACTATTATTTGATCATTCTTGTGAAACCCTAAATCTTAGGGTTCATTATAAAACCCTAGCCTCTTGTTTCTAAGGGTATGTAAATGTTAATAAATGAAACCCTAGTCTAGTTAGGGATTTTTGATCGAGTCTACAAATCCTATTCTTTTGAAGGTTTTGATAATGTTGTGGTAAAAACCCTACTCCTTTTAATGTTTGTTGTTAATGTTCAAGTTATATAATAAAAACCCTAGATTGTTAGGGTTTGGTAAATTAGGGTTTATAAGAAAAATCCTTGTAATAGTTATAGTGGGATCCTATGAATGAAACCATAGGTATATATTCATTTTTTTGATCGAAACCCTAGCTTGAATTGTTTGATGTTTGTGTCTAGAGTGTATCTAGTAGTTATTGATGTGAAACGAATCCTAGATATGTATATGCAATTGTTGACACTCATGTTTTGGTTTGTGAAATCTACGGTTTGTGACAAAACCATAGTATAGATTGATATTCTAGGAAATGACCATATTGTGATCAATTAATTTAGCCTTGATGATAAAATCTAAGGGTGTGCAACAAACCCCACTAGAGTGTCACATGTAAATATAAAACTATGTTGTTGAAACCTTACATGTATAGTAGGATTTTTATTTGATTAAATTGTTGATATCTAAGGCTTTGTGTCATGAATATGGATCCTAGGGTTTATGACGAAACCCTAGTATGAATTTGAATTCTATAATATAAAAGATATGACCCTTATTGATTATGAACCTAACTAGGTTTAGATATTTAAAGAAAGAATGATTTGATGCTTCCATTGTAATGACATGATCAACATATTATAGTTTTCTTTGTGTTTCTCTATATTTTTATTTGGTTGTACTTGTTGTTAAATATCTACACATACATAATCTTCAAGGTTTTGGAGATGTTTGTAATTGAATATGATAATGAGCATGATGTAGTAAGCTATAAAAATGATGAAGATAAAGATGATCTTGATGCCATAAGAATGAAATGAAGTCTTGAGAGAATGAAGTTGCTCTGAATTTATCAAGTTTTTGATCTCCGCAAGTTGCGAGGGAGGGCATATTATGGTAGTCGTAATGAATATGTTAGGCCCCTATAACACTAGTGATTCCCCCATTACTATTGTCATTGTATCCCTTATTATTATTATTGTGCCCCTATTGTCCCCATATTGTTATTGGTATGCCCCATAGAAACCCACTATTGTTATTTTTGTGCCCTTATGTTATTACTATTATGTTGGCTTGATTATATTGTGACCCCTTAGACTCCTATATATAGAAGGGTGGTTTAGTCATTTGTATCATCCAAGAATTGTTCATTTATGTAATGAAAAGGAGGTTTTCCCTTCTAAGAGGCTGAATTCTAAAGCGTTGATCTATCTTTTCTATTATTTTGTGAGTTGGTTTCCTAACATTTGGTATGAGAGCTTTGGATTCCAGGGTTTCGCTACTCCAAAGAGGTCATCGTGGAATTTTCACTATAAATTTTTGTCTAAGATGTTTCAGAAGCTACACAAAAAACCCATTTGAGTCGAAATTGTTCTGAATTTCGGGTCCAAATTTCTGAGCTTGTCTTGCTATATTTGCAGAGATATGATCTGAGGAAGTTAGGGTTTTTGTAGACTCTCGAATTACATTCCAAACAGGTGACCTGGGAAAAATCATCATAACTTTCGTTTTGAGCATCAACATGAAATTTCATTAGAAGTTACAGAACGAGGATGGCCTGTAGTTTTCTATGTATCAGTTTTAGGTACAAAGGTCAAAACAGTGACACATGGCATGTTGTACAAGGTCCTTCTACTAAACTAGTCTATAATAAGGTCACCCTGGGAGATTTGGCATAACTCTTCCTTGGAGAATCCAATCTTAATCAGACTTGTGGGGTTAGAAAGAGGAATCAAGGTGCTACCGCGGAATGAGATTTCATATATTCGAGATCCACAATTACAAAGATACAACATATTCAATATCAAGCTCTTACAAAGTGAAAAAACAAGGTGTGTAGTTTTTTTTAAATTTTTCATAAGATTGGTTTGAAAATTTAGTTTGAAGGAATTCAAAGGGAATAGTGAAGAATTATTAGAATTAGTTAATGCCCCGAAGAAATAAAATGGAAACGCCTAGTAAGCAACTTGAAAGCTCTAGCATGGCTCGTGAAGAACAATATTTACAACAAATTTCACTCTCACTAAAGGTAAATGAAGCCAAGATGAATGGTGTGGAAGCGAATTTGAATGGCATGCAAGTTAAGATGGATGGTGTGGAATCTAGTATGAATGGCATGCAAGTTAAGATGGATGGCGTGGAAGCTAAGATGGATGGAATGGATGATAAGATCGAAGAATTGAAGATAAATTTGAATAACTTTCTACAAGAAATGGTCTCTAATGGTGAAAGTGTAGTAAAGGAAACTCATGATGAGAACAAAAGAAGTGTTAATGATGATTTCATAGACTCTATTCTTGGATTGAAGACCCACCATGTTCCAAAAATCAATATGAGGAAGTTTGATGGCAAGGATCCTGGAACATGGATATTACAAATGGAGATTTTTTTTGATCTCCATAATGTTTAAAACACACAAAAGGTATGTATTGCAACTAAATATTTGGAACCAATTCAGTTTGTATGGTATCGATGGCTTTTCTCTGATAAACAAATTGTCACTTGGGAATTTTTTACGAAAGTAATGATAGCACATTATGAGGATACAAAAAGTAACACCTTTTTTAGACAATTGATAAATCTCAAACAAAAGGGTTCAATGATAGAGCACATTAAGGACTTCCAAAAATTGATCATAAGGGTAAAAGATATTCTAGAGGAGCATAGGATTGATGTGTTCATAGGGACTTTAAAAGATAATATCCAACATGAGGTTCACCTTTGGGAACCCGATTCACTGGAGAAGGCATTCAGGTTAGCAAGAAGAATGGAAAGCATAATTATGGCAACCAGGAAGCCTACTACTCACAATTATAAAGATGGAAGTGTTTTTTCCCGTAGCCTTCCACAACCTACAAGGTTGACACCACAACAATTGGAAGAAAAGAGAGCAAGAGGGCTTTGTTATAGTTGTGATAGCAAATACAGTAAAGGTCATAAGTGTGCTGAGAAGAAATTATTCTACATAGATTGTGAAGAGGAGGAAGAAAATAAATCGGCAATCCTCGAGAGAGAGAGTTGAAGGAGCTCTGGTTAGCCATGGAGGAGGACGCTTAGGGTTTCGGTTACCCTCCCTCTGGACTCTGCTCAGACTGCCACGGCAGGTCTGCAAAGCTCTGCCCTCTGCTCTCTGACGCCTGGAGCATCGCTGGCCATAGCAGACACACCCGTGCCATTGTAAGCCGTCACAATGACGCCCGTGAAGGGGGGGGCCTCTGCCCCTCCCCCAAACCCCGCCGGTTCACGAAAAAAAGGAATAGCGAATGACTCAGACCCAAATCATAATGACATTTCACAGGAAAGGAAGCACGATAAGGATGACTACGCGAATCAGGAAGAAGGCTCCACAGTCAGATCAGCCACCTGCAAACCGGTCGCTGCCACAATGCCCACAGTGGAATTTCCCAGCCACAGAATAAACGCCCAAATCCAATACATGCGAGACGATGCTCTTATTGGCAAGTTTATAGGTATCTGGCCTAGGGAAAGGGCTCTCAGTAGCTGGATCAACGTGAAATGGGCACCTAAAGGCCACATTTCCCTGCATATCGGCCCCAAAGGCTTTTTCACAGTGGTCTTTAACTGTCTGGAAGACCGTAATAGAGTTGTTGATTGCAGACCTTATTTCTTCAACGCTGCAGGCCTGTACCTAAGAGGTTGGGTCGAAAGATTCAACCCAGACAAGGAAGACCTCAGCTATGCGCCAGTTTGGATCAGGCTCTACTCACTCCCATGGGAATACTGGGAAGAATCATCTCTGAAGGAAATCATAAACAAGCTGGGGGAGTTCATCAAGGAGGCGGAAGACACCAAGTACTGCAGATTCACGTCCTATGCGCGCATATGTGTCTACATGGACCTCAAACAACCCCTACCAGACAAGGTAAGATTCCGACACGAAGACTCTGAATGGATTCAAATGATTGATTATGAGCATGTTCCATTTAGATGCCGGAAATGCCACCAACTCGGGCATCTATTCAGGGATTTCCCACTCAACAAAACCACAACTGATAGCACCCAGGCAGACAATAATGAAATAGATGGTTTCACAAAGGTGGTCAACCGCAGGCGAGGCAGCAAAAAACCCTCAGCCAATGCAAAAATCGATCTGGCTAACAAAACTAAAGTGCCCAACTCCAATAGCTTTGAAGCCCTAGTGAATCTGGAAGCGCAAGATCAGGAACAGGAAATGCAGAAGATCAAAACCCTAGTTCGGGAGCTCCCGGAAGGCCCTCCCCTTCAGATTCAAGACCCTCTGCCTGATAAAAGCCATATATCTCATCCAGATCCTCATGCAGATAACCTCGAGGCAATGGAAACTGAGATCCCAGAATCAAGCAAAAAACTAGCCAACGAAGCAGAAGCAGGTCCTCCAGAAACAGAGCTAATGGAAGAAGACTCTGAGAATGTGGATATAGGTGATCTAGACATACTCACCTTGGAACTAGCTTGTAAAACAGGGAACTTCGATAAGATACCTGAAAGGAAACTAGACAAACTGGAAGAAGTTCTACAAAAAGCGCACAAGAAACATTCTGTTGGGGTTCAGATAGGAAGCCAATGGGATGGTAAATTCATCATAAAAATAGAAAAAAAAGAGGCCAGAAAGCAACCCTAGAAAAAACCATCAAGATAGGAGAAGTGCTCGTAGAATCAGGTCGATATCCGAAGCTGACCAAGTTTTACAACATCCAGCCCCACCCTTCTCAATGAAGCTAATCTCCTGGAACATAAGAGGGCTCAACAGCCCCAGGAAAGGTAGACTCTTAAAAAACATGCTCATGCAGGAGAAACCAAACATTCTCTTTGTGCAAGAAACCAAGTGTAACATGACATTTCTGGCAAAAATAGCAGCAAAAGTCTGGCGAGGAGGGAAAATCTTAGCAGTAGATGCGCGAGGCGCCTCGGGAGGCCTAGCAATCCTTTGGGACTCTAGAATCATACAACTTAACAACATTCATGCCAACAAGCATTTTATACAAGAAACATTTCATTTGCTTGGTACTAATACTCATGGTCACATCACCAATGTTTACTTCCCGCAGGATCCTCAGCTAAATGTAGAAGTTCTGGACCACCTTACAACACTCAACTCTAACAGGCAATACCCTCTCTGGATAGCAGGTGGGGACTTCAATATGATAACAAGAACTGAAGAAAAGCAAGGGGGAAGGGACATTGGCATCCGTGAAGGGAAACTCCTCAAAGACTTTGTGAGATCGAATTGGCTAATCGATCTCCCTTCAAACAATGGCATATTCACATGGACCAACAAAAGGGAGGGAATCCATCAAATAGCCTCCAGGTTAGATCGCTTCCTCATTTCAGACAATGCTCCTTATCTAGGTGGGGACATAATCTCCTCCATACTGCCTGTATCAAGCTCGGACCATTGGCCTATTGAACTACAATGGGAGTGGCCAGGTAACACTAATAAACGCCCTTTTCGCTTTGAATCTTTTTGGCTCACTCACCCCGATTTCAGGGATTTTGTCAAACAATCCTGGATCAAATACCAACCCTCAGAAAAATCTAAAATGGCTCGATTCCAAAAGAAACTTTAATCCCTTAAAAAAGAAATCAAACAATGGAATCAAAAAATATTTGGTAACATCTTCGCAGCTCAAGCTGCGCACAATTAGGAAATGAAGAAAATACAGAACCAGATCATGGCTGAGGGCTGCACCACTGACCTAACTCAATAGGAACAGAGGATAGAAGATCAATTACAAAACAGAGCCCAACATGAGGAAATCATATGGAGGCAGAAGTCTTGCATTAAATGGTTAAAGGAAGGAGAGAAGAATACTAAGTTCTTCCACAACACTACTATTCAGTGTAGAATGCACAATCTAATCTCCCACATCCAAAATGAGCAAGGAGAACAAGTGGAAACGCATGAAGGAATCGAAGAAAATTTTCTCCGCTACTTTCAGAAAGCTCATCAGGAACCAAATGTGGACAGGGTCCCAGCGATTGAAAAAATTCTTCCCCACATTCCCAAACTCATTACTCCTGAGCACAATCACCTCCTCCTCCAACCAATCCAGCTTCATGAGGTGGATCTGGCAGTCAAGAACTTAAAATCCGGGAAAGCCCCTGGGCCAGATGGCTTTACCTCAGATTTTTTCCATCACTTCTGGGATCTGATTCAAATAGAAGTCTGGCAATTGGTCGAGGAATCAAGGGCTTTACGTTGGATGTATCCAGGGCTGAATGCCACATTTCTAGACCTCATCCCCAAGACAGCAGAAGCCAACAAACCCGAAAAATATCGACCAATAGCTCTCTGTAACATCACTTATAAAATTGTCTCAAAAGTCATAGCCAATCGGCTGAAGCCTTTACTACCTCTACTCATCTCTCCAAAGCAATCAGGCTACATTGAAGGGTGCCAAATCATAGATGGAATTATCCTTACTTATGAGATCCCGCACTCTCTGAAGCAAACCAAAAAGCCAGGTATGCTGCTCAAAATAGATCTATCAAAGGCTTTCGATAGCATAAGTTGGCTCTATATTCAAAATTTTTTAAATACTTTTGGTTTCGATCCCTCATGGACTAGATGGATCATCAGTCTCCTCTCTTCTTCCTTTTTCTCCATCCTGATCAATGGCATCCCCTCTGAAACTTTCCACCCCTCTAGAGGCATCAGGCAAGGAGACCCGCTCTCTCCCTTTCTATTTGTCATCGTTGCTGAAGGTCTTGGTCGCATCCTTAAATCCGCAGCCCTCACTCATAATCTGAAAGGTCTCTCCTTTAATAATTCCCCCGCCTTCACCCATCAGCAATTCGTGGATGATAACATGCTCTTTGGTCACCCCTCCGTCCAAGGAGCTCGACTCCTCAGAGATCTTCTGTCTATCTTTTCAGATGCCACAGGTGCTCCCATTAACCGAATCAAGTCCCAAATCTTCTTCTTCAACACCCCTGTAGCCACTCAAAATTCTATAGCTAGGATCCTGGGTTTTACCATTGCTAAACTGCCCTCCAAATACCTGGGTGCTCCCATGATCGCATCAGCTCTCAGACACGCCACTTGGACTGATCTGCTGGACAAATTTGATGCCAAGCTCTCCCTCTGGACCCATTGAGCCCTGAATATGGCAAGTAGAGTCATTCTCATCAAAGCTATCTTACAATCCTTCCCTCTTTACTTGTTTACCCTATTAGCAGCTCCAAAATGGGTCATCAAAGCCATAAGAAATCTCCAGCGTAATTTCCTTTGGGGCAGTTCTGGAAAAAATCGCAAATGGGCATTGGTTAAATGGGACAAGTTCTGTCTTCCCAAGATGTTAGGAGGCATCGGACTCCGAGATCCAGCACTCAGTAACACGGTCATGGGAGCCAAACTATGGTGGCGTTGGCTTGCCCAACCCAACACTCCGTGGGCCTCTCTATGGACCACTAAATACGCCAGCAACAAACCAATTGAGGACAGAATTCGCATTTCGGAGCAAAGTGCAGGTTCTATCATATGGAACGCAGCTATCCAACATAGCTATCTAATCCAACAACATTGTTTCTGGGAAATAAAGGATGGAAATACTGCTAGATTCTGGGATGACTCCTGGCAGCAATTCCCAAAGCTCCGGGACATCATACAAGGCCTCTCGCTTACCCATCAACGTCCTCAACACTCAGAAACAATCCATAGATATTGGAACCCCTCCAACAACCAAAAAGGCAGAAAATGGCAAAAGGCAGAGCAAATCTTAGGCGAAAACGGTAACGCGACTTGTATACAAGCTCTAGATACAGAACTACAAAAAAGGCAAATAAGCATCAATGATGGACAGGACCTGCTGCGATGGGGATATGAAGAAAAATTCACCTTCTCCACAAAAGAGGCATACAACATCATAATTCAGGACAAAATCACTAAAGACAAAATTTGGAATCAAATCTGGAACTCCTATCTTTGGCCTAAGATATCCACTTTCTTATGGCTGCTATCTCATAACAGGATTCTCACATGGGATAACTTACGCAAAAGAAGTTTCTCAGGGCCATCCATATGTCTCAACTGCCGAGATGAGGAAGAAACAACGATCCATCTGCTATTTCAATGCAAATTGGCAAGACAACTGTGGGGTAAAGTGATCTTTAGAAGCCAAAAGGATCACAGAGCTCCAGGCAACCTCAAAGCGACCCTGCGCAACTGGCCTCAAGCTCCCTATCAAAGCAGGATCCTTAACACTCTCTGGCAACTCCTTCCAGGGTTCATTCTATGGAATCTCTGGAAAGAGAGAAACCGACGCATCTTCAAGAATCAACACCAATCAATGGACCAACTCTGGAGCATCCTCCTCAGGAATCTTAAAGAATCACTCTCCATTCACAACTGGATGGCTGAAGATCTCCCTTCGACCTCCACAGAAAAATCCATATGGGACAATTGGCAAATCTCCCTATCTCAACCAGTAGAACCCAAGAGCACTGGCTCCATCAGGCAAGAGAAGAAAAAGAACTGGACTCCCCCCCCTCCCAACTCCTTCCAACTCAATTTTGATGGGGCATCTAAGGGAAACCCTGGGCCTTCAGGTTATGGAGGAGTCTTCATAGATTATACCGGAAATCCGCTTCTTATTTACTTTGGCACTAACGGATGGGATACAAACAATTCGGCGGAATTGGAGGGACTCTGGAAAGGACTTGCTCATGCACAAAGGCATACCTTCTTCCCTCTAATAATCAAAGGCGACTCTCAAATTATCATAAATATGGGCAAACATCTATCCCAGGGAGCTCCAATTCACAAAGTCAGCAAAAGTTGGAGAATGGCGCATAGGCTAGAACTCATTCAACATTGGCTTGCACAGCACCAGGCAATCTCATTCCAGCACACCGTTCGTGAAGGGAACAAGCTCGCAGACTTTTTAGCAAATGTTGGGGTTGATACCAATACGGAAACCTTCTCAGTTGCTACTCTCACCATCAGCATAGAGAAACAAATCAGAGATTACACCCACCTTGTGGAAAAAGATAAACCTCCTTGGAAAGATGTCACCCCGGATCCGGGTGTTAATCACACGCTGCCACCTCAGGCTCAGACGTGCCCGACATCAGGCAGCCGGAATGAAACCTGGACGGACACGGATAGGCTTAATAGCTCCCCATTTTCGATGGAGACCATTGAATGCAGCTCTTCGTCGACCTCAGCGCTGGTCCTTTCCGCCATTAACGCCATTCAATTTCCTGCAGGCGCCATAACGTTCTCCCGCTGCTCGAACATGGAGATCACCCACGATAAATTAGCCCTTCCAGCACCCCATTGCAGACATTCTCTGCAACATTCCTTCTGCCAGTTTGCTCTTGATTCTGATCCGCTTGTGGTCGACCCGTTCGAGCCTGCTATCCAACATTCCTCCATCGACACTCTGCCAAGCTCACGCTGTAAGACTTCTGTGGAAGCCATGACGCGTAGCAGAGGTGTGCCTCACAAAGGAAGCTCATCGGCCTCCAGAGGCCACGCTCGTCCTTCCCCCTCTCCGCTGATCATCCCCATCTCCTCAGCCTCCCCGTCCTCCCCTCCGCCATCCCCATCTAGGCCTGCACCCAATTCATCCTTCCAGAATTCGAGATTCACCTTCCGGAGCCACCTCAACCAACCTGTAATCACTTTCACCACGACAATTATCGTCTCTGAAGAGGTTGATGAGCCGGTCGACCCTATCAGTTCTTCCACCACATCCCCTGAAGAAAGTCTCTCGCATGGTGCTGAGATTCATCCCCATCCTTCAGCCACTCACATGCAGGAAGATTCACCAAAGAGTGCTGAGGTTTTAGGCACGCCAATTGTCGAGGAAGCTGAGGTGGTGGCCTGCGGTCCGATTCAACGCAAATTTGGCGTCATGCACCTGCTCGCCCAGTCTGTAGAAGGCGTCGCTGAAGACAAAGAGGATTCTCCGCCAGCTGCTCTAGATGTGTCGATCACCAAACGCCCAGACCCTCAGAGTTCAGGCAAGTAAGATTTTTTCAGAGGAGTAATGGTTTCAACTCAGTTTTTGGTTTATCCTCTCCTCTCCTTAGTTTATTTCTCTCACGCTCTCGGATATCTCGACTGTATGGCTGAGGCTGACCTCAGACCCTGTTCTCTTTTGCTGAATCTCACGCTCTTCTATCTTGCTGGAATTTCTTGGTGGTCAGCTTGCTCTGCTGGGCATCCACTGCAAGCAAGAAGCTCTTTTGTAATGGTTACTGGAATTTATTGTTAGCTTCCTCTGCCTGGCACCCACTGCAAGCAAGAAGCTCTTTTGTAACGTTTTCTACCCCTCTGTTGCTTTACTCCTCTCTTACAAGCACAGAGGTCTCTCTCTGGTTTTTAGTTTCTCTGCTAAGGGTCAGGAAACTGGCCCTCTGAGGCGTCGGCCTCACTATAAATACTTTTATCTTTTACTTTAATAGAATTAGCATCGATTCAGAAAAAAAAAAAAAAAGAGGAGGAAGAAAAGGAACAAGAAATGTCAAAAGAAGAGGATATACTCCAGGAACAAACCCTAGATAAAGAAGAAA
>APFE030449598.1:44503-57324 GCA_000404065.3 Pinus taeda | reverse complement strand
CTCTCTCGTTTTCCAGTCTCTCCTGGAAGGGAGCTACAACCCCCTACTTCTTTTCAAGGACCACTTTTCATAAATTTTCAAACTAGATCCATATACATCAATTGATTATCAAGTACATGTAATTTATACAGTCAGCTATAATAACCAGATCAATAATAACAGAACAGAACCCAGAACACCTTATCAACAGAAAAATTCAACCAACAGAAGATCTTAACACTGATACGCAGGTTTTCTTTTTACTGGCCTGCGTTGCTACGCATTGCACCCTCTGCCTCTCTGTGTATACCCGCAGAGTTCCTTCTGTTGTACTGCGTGTCCAGGCAATTCTCCTTTCACTGATCTGCGTACAGTACACACCCAAATGTACTATCGCACCACATACTGTAAGGTAGGCACGCACCCAAAAGAACTAATGCGCCGCGTACTGTCACCGCAAGTACGCACCCAAAAACACTGTCGCGCTACGTACTTAAACAGCAAGCATGCACCTGAAGCACTGACGAGCTGCGTACCCACACGCTTCACCTTTGTCGCCTCTACGTACCCACGCGCTGCACCTTCGCCTCTTCTGCGTACCCACGCACTGACCCTTTGTTTCCTCTGCGTACCCACGCACTGCCACTGTTAATCACCTGCGCACCTCTGATTAGGGCCAAAATACAGTCAGATACTCAAATCTAATCTTGCACTCGAGAAATCACCCTTCGCAAATTTGCTTTCAACTTCTCTTCTATAGATCAAGCTTTTTAAACTGAGAACCCAATAGATCAGATCTTAAGATATTCAATACATGAAAGATGCACAAGCCAAATGATCTCCTTAGCTTTATATAGGCATGCTCTTCCTCAAATCAAGGATCATGGGGCTCAATAATAATAATAAAATAAACAATACCACAGGCCAAAACCATGATAACACAATACCGTCGGCTAAATACCATGAGAAACCCCACGAGTGGGTACTTTACTGCCTTGAAGAGTGTGCACTAGGGTACACACCCCATGAATGGGTAACCTGCGTATTTGGACGCGGTCCCTGCACAGTATACCTGCGGGTACGCACCTCCTGAACTGTTCTCCTGCGTACTTCTTTATTTTCATCAAAAATTAGAGCCATGCGATGGGTGTTGCCATCAAGTACAACATCTAAAACATATAATCATACCAAAACCATAATGCCAACAGAAAGTGCTACAGATAGATGTTTAGAAAGACTTGAGAAGTATTGAGGTTGTATTTGGTGTTGTTGAAGAAATGGAAAAGAGAAACTTCTGATACGATTGAAGATAATATAAGAAGCATCAAAATGATTGAGGACCCGAAAGGTTTATGTTTACTTGTATATATGCATTTGAAAGTTTGTTACTCATTAGGGTTGTGATTGTGCAGGATCTCTCCATAAAAGTTAAACGTTTGAAGCATGCTTGGATTGATGGATATATCTGATTTAGGTTATTAAGAGAGATGAAGCATTGTAAGAGCCCTCGTGAAAATTCCGTTTAAAACAATATAAATGCCATAAATGGTGGGACACATATTCCAAGATGAATGGTGGGGGAAACATCCTAATGGGCATTGATTCGATTTATTATGGCAAAGGAATTTGGCAAAGGAAATGGCTAAGGCATTAAAGAGGCAAAAAGTTATTTTGGCACATTTATTTATGAAAAAAATGGAAATTAGGAGAAAAGGAAGGTGAAAGGTCACACGTTGCATGTGAGGAGGAAAATGAAGGAAAATAATGGAAAATGACAAAAATAGAAGCCTCCTTAGTAAAAAGGTTTCTGAGGATCAGTTGGCAAGATTGGTCACTAAAGACATGATCAACTCAATTTTGGAGCTCTCCCATTAATCTCTGTCTCTCTCATACTCTTCAATAGTTAGAGTTTTCTTGGAACACTCTTCGAGAGTGTGGTATACATGGATTTTTGGAGCAAGAAGGAAAAGAAAGATCTCTAAATTGCAAGAAGGCATCGGGATTACTAGCTAGAGTGGGATTTGCTTGAAGGTACCAAGTTGCATGTATGTTTTCCTCACTATTTTTGACATGCAAGACACATGCATGTGGTTTCTTGGTTATGATTTTTCATTGGCGTGGAGGATGGCCAAGATTGATAGTGGAGGGCCTAGCCTTGTCATTTCCTAGATAGTGATGTGATTGTGGGTTTACTTTCACTATTTTGTTTTGGTTGGTTCTCATGTTTCCTTACCTTAGGTTCAGTTACTAGTCTTGGGAGTCCTGGTTAGGCAAATGCTCTCAAGGCCCTATAACAGCTTGGGCTGAGTTATTAGTCCTCGAAGTGTTGGTTGGAAAAATTCTTTAGAAGCCCTAGGTGTGTTGAGTTATTAGTCATGAAAGCCCTATATAAGTTGTGGGTTGAGTTACTAGTCCTTGAACCCTTGGTTGGACAAATGCTCTTGAAGCCTTAGAAGGATTGGGTGGAAACCAATCTCATGATGGTTTTGTGATGTCTAACTGTAAGGTGGAATCATTGTTTCATGGGTAGAGGTGAATGGCCTCTCAAATCCCTAGATGATTTTTTATTGATGTGTTCTATGAGATCCCACATTCATTCTTATACTATGGCATAGGGCCGAATGGTTGAAGAAATATTTGGATCAACCATTCTACGGTCAGGTCGAACGTGGAAGTCCCATTCCGGGTTTGGATTTTTCATTAGTAATGAACATTTATTTCTCTTTTTATCTCTATGAGCATTATGATGGATTATATGTTGTTTATATAGTTGTGATTTCATTGTTATTTATGTCCCTACTATGTTGGTTATGTATGCATTTTATGACAATAGTTATGTATGGATTTCAGCATGTTTTTACTTGTATGTGAATGGATAATGTGTTTATGAAATAATAGATGAAAATGCAGCAAATGGCATGAGGGAACAATGCTTCATAGTGGTTCTTCGATAAGTATGATATCCCACTCTTAACTCTGTTATTTACACATATAGATTACATGTCGATGATATGTTTGATGAAATGCCTATCATGGCTAGTAGGGATCCAGTCAAGGTCTTGAACAAGTATTTTATTTATTACTTTCATTTCAATGTACTTTACTGATTTGAATATATGGATTAGTTATGGGCAATGTCCTAACCTCTGAGCCTGAAAAATGGGCTTAAAGCTTGGGGTCACTAGCACAACACTGAAAATTTTGGTCCACAGTCACTCGTAGGCAGGCCTATGAGAGTGACTTTAGGTTGATGGTTGCTCCCTTTCCCATAGCATGAGATCGAATATGGCCCAAGAAGCCTAAAACAACAATGGGACCCATGTACACGCTGTCTGAGTGGCTAACTTATCTTGTGAGGGATTTGTTGATGATGTTGAATGTTCGTATGGTGTGTTTGTATCGTTTCCAATTCCTTAATGTGACTTAGGAGGTTGAATGATAGCATAGTGGCCTCTCGTTGCATATTTACCCCGACAGACCGGTTGCTTGGGTAGATGTGGGAGGAGGGTGTTACAAGCATCTTATGGCAAGATTCTTGGGAGGAAATCTAGCCAGCCTATGTGTTGATGTTTAGATACCAAAGTAGGGACGGTGGCAACGTTAGTAGACCTCTCACATTGGATACACACCAAGATCCATGGGTTGGTGGTAGATCTTAAAATCCTCATCGTACCTAGAGCGGCTAAAGCTTGAGTCCATTTTAGTACCACCAAATTAGATCACCCTCGTGAGGTATCTAATATGTAGCACTCTATGTTTTGTTAATCTTCATAAAGCATGTCATTTTGATATCTTCCATGTACCTCTCTATATATGTAATTATGGATATCTCCCTAGTTGAGAGGGAGTGTTGAGGAATCTAACTAGTGTCGGTATTCATAGTTGTATTTGAGTCTTCATGTTTTTATTAATAATGGATATAGTAGGCACCAAAGGTCTGAAAGCTTTCCTTAAAGATAGCAGATGTCCTAAGGTTAAGAAAGACCTTAAAGATCGAATCTCAGGGGTGCATCACCCTTTCATCGAGGGGACCACTAACAAGACTACGAGAATCCTTATGAAGCATAATATTTCCTCAACCTTTAGACCCCTCAACACCATTCGTAGCTCCCTAAGATCTGTAAGAGACCCTGTTGACTGCAGGGACATGAAAGGTGTTTATGTTATTCATTGTTCTTGTGGGACCCCCTATGTTGGTGAAAGTCGGTGCACTGTTAATTAGAGGATTCATGAGCACGCAACTGACATCAAACATGGGCTAATCCAGCCTTCACCCCTGGCAGAGCACACGGAGAAGACTAAGCACCATATATGTATTGAGGAGGCCAAGGTTATTTCTAAGATTTATTTATTTCATCAAGAACTACACTCAGTGTGGAACAAACTAGGGGAAGATACAATATAAGACTCATCTTCTTGGCTAGGAGAGGATATGTGTACACACAGATTTTATGATTACTACAAAGTGAGTGTGAGAGTGAAGAATTATATAAGTATTGAAAATTTATTTCCTCTGCTAGTGTTTCAACATATTTATGGAATTAGGTTGGTAAGTTTGCTAACTGTTAATATTAGAAAATTTAAATATGAATATCTTTTTATTGGAAATGGTCGTGCTTATCATTTAAAATATAAAGTCTACAATTATTATGAATTTATTAGGTCCAGGGTTAGTTCCCAAGCTGAGTCGACCTCAGCCAACAACCTGGGTATATTCCCATGTACCCCTAGATGAAAATGTGTATATTTTATTTAAAAAAATGTCTGACAATATGCTACGAAGGAAAATGACAAGTTGTTATGAACTAAACAAAATTTTGTGTTAGGTTTTATAGTTGGAAACAAAAGGGGGTCATGTGGCAAACCCTCATAAACCCAACAGGGGAAAAATGACATTGTAAATGGTGGTTGAATAGTGATTCATATCATTATGAATACAGGGATATTTGAGAAGAGAGACATAAATCTTATGAGATGCATGATTTATTTAAAAGAGGAGTTATAACCGCATAAGAAAAATTGAAACCTATGATGGACAACTATATATAGATACTATGACTACAACCACCTTTCGACTCACTTGTGTGATCCAACATGACTAGGTTTCATAAACCGTAAGGAAGAAAATAATGCTAGTACAAAGATAATATGTGTTAAAAGTTTGTTTAATCCAAGGGATGAATTTTTGTTGTTGATGCTAACCTTTTGTGGATCTTCTATGGTGGCTAGGGTTTTATTGATTTTACCTTGCTATAATTTGGAGAGTGAGATATTGTACCAATTTTGTGATAAATTTGTTCACATCTATTTCTTTTATCTACACATGTATAAAGTATCTTGCTATCCAAAATTGTGTGATTTCAAATTAAATTTTTCTTCATGCATTCTCTTCATGATTAAGTAGCTTTCAATATTTTTCATTCATGTCGATTTTGTATAACATAGGGTTGAAAATTTTAAGTGATTTAAGATAGAAATTGAGGATAAAAAAACATATCTATGTCACATAAATGATTGTAATAAAGTGATTATCATATTTTTTATGAGCTTGGAGAAGTGTGCCCTAAGGGATCAAATTTGTCACAATTTGTTTGGGATCATCAACTACTCTCTCACTAGGAATATGCATAAGTGACATGTCTTTAAAAACCCAATCCAAGCTCCTTCAACAATACAACATGTTAAATTGATCACTTCATAATAGATGATATTGCATTATCATGACCTACATGAAAATTCAACCTAAAAATATAACACTTCAACATCAACTAAAATAACACTTCAATTCATACATACATGAATAAATACACACACACATTCAAAATTATCTCAAATGCACACATTTTTTAAAAAAAGGCACAACATCCTCAATATACAAAACAAATCTCGCTCTTAAACATGGAAGTATGGCATGTAATGGCCTATATAGAAAATTATTCTAATATACTAACAACATATTATGCCGAAACAAGACTATTTGGCATATAATGGTGTATATACAAATGGGTTTCCTGACCACTTCCACCTTCAGCACCGTCATTTCCATCCTTTATCCTCCTATTAGAAGAAAGGAGCTCAACATTCTTTCTTTTGGGGTGTGCTTCTTCATATTTTGTTCTTGCACTGAAGATGATCTAGTAAATCACAAGATTGTTTTCCTCTTAGATTCCCCTAACCTCTCTACTATAACAGGATTTAATAGTTACAGGAGTTATAGCATATAATTTAAACAAAAAATGCTTAGACTAAAACTCATCATAAATAAAGGAAATCATAAGGGAATGATCTCATCTTGAATGTTTCACTGAGTGATGGAGATTCAATAGGTGGAGTCTTCCACTACACAACTTGATTGGAAGAGATATTTATTGTTTCATCCATTGAACTACCATTGTGGGTTGGTGATAGAGGGATTACATGGGGGAAATATGGAGAAACCACTTGAGGTGGAACAATGTTATTCAAAATAGTTGTTGGGACCAACCTAGGGGTAGAAAGGGGCTAGAAAATGGATGAAGCCCCTTTAGATGGTCTACTAATGCAAATTCTATGGGTCGATGAGATGGAGAAGGTGGTGGAGGCTTGATGACCAACATAAATGGGTTATAATGATGATGGAAGTTCCAAAGTCAAGGTAAGTTAGATACCAAACATGAGGGAAATGGGAGGATACTGGTGGAAAAATAATGGGAAAACAAGGAATGGTTGTGAATGATATGTAGGGTTAAGAGTGGAAATTTGAGAAAATGAATGAATGTGCATACACATTTATAATATTTCAATTAGTAAAAGTGAACATAAGAAGAAAAATCTACCAAAGACAAAACCTTTTGAGGAGAACCAAAGAAAAATGCATTAACACAAAGACTCTATGCCAAGCCAAAAAATACTTGAGTGAAAGAAGAAGTGAGAAACCAACCTAAATAGACCATGGGAGAAAATACCTTCTCATTGCGGTTGTTGTCGGAGAAATCTTGCACCATAAAGAATGATACATCCTTCAAGAAAGTGGTATTGATTGGTAGGAGATCACCTCCTCTCTAATTTCATCTTACACCATGAAATATCTCCTTTTCATTATTCGAGGTGACATGCTGGTCATTCATTATGCAATAAGAATAGGTCCATTTAGTGGCCAAGGATCCTCAATATTACACGTCATGGATGAGACAAACAAAAACCTAAAACAAACATCTAAAGGAGTACCTTGAATTGAAACTACTAATTGTGATTTCCAAGACTTTCTCATGGTAAGTGTGGCTCTTGTAAATAATATTGGTGGGGTGTAATGCCATGTCCTATGCAGTAATGCATGTTAGGTGGTGGAAAAATGCCAAAAACCTGTAATGCATGTTGGGTGGTGGGGAAATGCCCAAAACCCTTGCCACTGGCACAAACACCCTAACCTTAATTTTACATCATATTTATATATAAAGATAAAGTGATTTATAGTGAAAAGTCTCTAATTCCCTCTATAATTCCTTCCTCTTTTTAGTGTGAGGGAGATGGGCAATTACTCCTCGAGTCAATATGGAAGCCTGTAATTCATTCCATGACATAGAATTGATAAGTAATATTAAAAGAGAAATATTAATAACGAAAAAGTGTTAGCCATAATTAAAATATTTCAATGTCCATAGTAATTGAAAACAAAAAATATAAATTTATAATTTCTTTACTGTTTAAAAATATCTCAATATCTTCTTTAAATAAAATATTTGAATATCTATCTTACATAAAATAATTGTATGGGGCCCAAAAGATCTCTATAGCCCACTATGGGAGAGATATTGTCAAACAACATTACATTAAAACAAATAAAATAATACTCACCTTAAATAAGGTTAATAACAAAAAAATATTTCAATATGAAACATACATATTAATATGTTATCACTTTTTTTCCAGAGGAAAAAGTAGTAATTTCCTTTATTAATAAGAATATTACATTTTGTAGACGCTAAGCATATACATATGGTCAGGCCAGGCCTTTCAAAAAACAAAAGTGATTCTGGAGTACTCCACACAGGGGAGAAACTATTCAAAAAAGCATTAATATGTTGTTGATATCTTCTCAGAGAGACTAGTTCTGAGATAAAACAAGTGAAAGTATAAATAAATATTTACATATGATCATTATGATAAACACTATTGATGTCGGGCCTACATTAAACTCTTAGATCTATGAACGGCCTGTGACAGTGTTGGTATGTATTACCATCTCTTTTCTCCTATATCAACCAAGTATCATCATTTGTGAGCTCTGCTTCCTTAGATAGGTGATAGACAGCTGAGTTTTGCTCCCTTGTTCACCGGTTTCCCTCCAGGTCAAGTCTGTCTGGTAACAAGAATTTGTCCTAGCATCTTCCCCACAATGTCCTCCACTTCATCAATTTTTGCAATATGAACACCCCCTTCAAACCCATTTTTAAATGTTCCCAATCCTCGACCACTAGCATGTACTTGAATTTTCACAACAACCTCTTTCTCTTCCGAAAACACGTCTTTGATGGCCTGCCTCACTTCTGCAACTGAAGAGACATCAATACCTTTGGGAGCATTAACTCCATATTTGCTCATTAGACTTGAACCCTGGTATTCGTGGATATTGAGATGTCAGACTTGCTGTTGCTGCCACAATTGCCCTGATCTGATTGTTGTAACAGCCCTGGTAAGCAGCTGACCCACCAAGCCTCTCGTCATTTTCAACATTACATTAAAACAAATAATATAATACTCACCTTAAATAAAGTTAATAAAAAAAAAATATTTCAATATGAAAGATACATATTAATATGTTATCCCTTAACCTTAAGCTGAAAGAAATAAAATAATAAGGGCCTTAAAAAAAGTTAATAGAAAAAAAAATATTTTAATATAAGTTTAAGTATGCCATAAATAAAAATTTGAGTGTCCCCTTTAAATAACATAATTTTACATCTTTATATAGAAAGGACTAAAAGTAATTGATAGTAAAAAAACTTTATTTGGTCTACTTTTTCATATGCTGAAAAAATGTAACTCTTCCCTAGTCAATATAGTTTGAATGTGACATCTAAAATAAAATTGATCTTACAACCTATTATGAAGGATATGTGATACTTCATGGAGCTCACATATGGTACTTTACAAACACATGCTAATAAAATAAATTATTTCATTGTGAAGCACAAATAAAATATTTCAATTTCTACATAAAATAAAGTAAGATATGTAATTCTTTAATAGTGAAATGCACACCTTGATTAAATATAAATAAAATATTTGAACTAGATGTTGCCACTTAATGTTACATTTAAAAATATATAATAATATTTATAGTAACAAATTAAAAGGTATAGCAGTAAAAATATAATGTAATATCTATATTAACAAATTATAAAATATCCATATTATATTTGCCTAAATCTAAGAATCAAATTTAAAATATAATTTTTTCCTCAAATTTTGCACTCTTATCAATATAAACATATAACAATATACCAAATATAGTAATATAAACCTATAACAATTTTCAATATATAACAATTGTAAATAAAAAATAAGACTTTTGAAATCATTAATAAAACATTATATAATTTTTTAATCTTAGCACTAAAACCCCTTGAATGTAAATAAAAAACTAAACTAAATATCAAAAACACACGAAAAAACATTCAAATCATAAATAAACTAGTTTTTAGAATAACTCACAGTTATTATAAACACACAATCATCAAATTAACATTCAAACAATAAATAAAACAGCCATCAAAATGACCCACACTTATTATAAACACACAATCATCAAAATAGCCCTATCGTATTATGAAGCCATAGTAATCAAAGCGGCCCTGACATGTTATAATCTCACAGTCATCAAAGTTGCCAAGTTATTTAACAAATTACTGAATTAAAGTCTTGCAGCTCTATTCCATTTATTATTAACTTCCAAACCAACGTAACTTCCTAACAAACGTAAATAATATTGGAGTATGACTTTATCTAAATCCATAATCGGTAATGGAGCCGCGCTTTATAGACAAACACACATATCCAAAGTGCACAGATCAAACAATGTTACGATTAGTATCAAGCTTTGTAGGAGCACAGGGAACACATGGAAATGTATGCCATCATATGCAAATTCATCGGCGTATGGCCCACTGAGAAAGCTCTGCAAACATGGATCAAATACCAATGGAAACCTAAGGGGAGCATCGATCTTCACCTTGGGTCCAAGGGTTTCTTCACTGTGGTGTTTACAAACATCGAAGACAAGGATAGAATATTCAAAGGAGGGCCCTACTTTTTTGCAGTAGCAGGCCTCTATATGCAGCCTTGGGTGATGAACTTTGTTCCAGAAAGGGAGACCTTCACCTCCATTCCTGTTTGGGTAAGGCTTTTTTCGCTTCCCCTAGATTATTGGCAATATGAATCACTAGTGACTATAGGTAACAAACTAGGTCATTTTATCAAAGCCTCAGAAGCCACCAGAAGAGGCAAATATACTTACTATGCAAGAATTTGTGTGGAGATGGACCTTTCAAGAGCACTTCCGGATGAAGTCATCTTGGAAGTCTTTGATGAGGAATGGGTGCAGACGGTGGACTATGAGCACATCCCATTTAGATGTCATAAATGCCATGAACATGGACACTTGATCAGAGACTACACTCCCAATAAGGAAGAAGAAAAAAGTAAACTAAAGGCAAAGAAGGACACTGAAAACTTTCAGAAATTTTCTAGCCGAGGAAAACGAAACAAAAGAGAACCAAAGCAACAACATAAAGAGGAAAAAAAGGCCAGTCAAAACAAACTCCAAGCACTGGCTGAGATGGAAGACATGCCATTAGAAAACCAGTTTATGGAAAAAGACCCTAAGGAGAAGGAAAAAGAGGAAAACAACACGCCAGAACTTAATACCAATGAAGAGGAAGAAAAAAAGATGAGTGAAATAGAGCTATAAATGGACCAGGAAATGGTCCAAAGTGAAATAGATTTGGAGGAACATGAACTACAGGAAATTCTAGATAAGGAAAACCTAGATCTAGAAGGATTTCTACAGTAGGGGACCAGTGCGTGGATAGCTTCTTTACCTCTAGATGAATGCAATAGAATACAACAGTTGTTTCTGTGGAAAACCCAGGAAAAGGGGGTAGTTAGAGGAAGAGACAAGAAAGGGCATGAATATAGAGGAGTTAAAACAATGAAAGCTAATCCAAGTTTAGCAACCAAAAGTATAGGCAAGAAACGAGGAAGAAAGAAGCAGAAGGAGCTTTTAATTGAGTGTGGGAAGCTAATGATGGATTCAAGTAAGATGAAAGACCTAACTAGTTACTCCTTCACAAATCTTTAATAATGAAGTTTACATCTTGGATTATAAGAAGCCAGGGTAGTAAAAGAAAGCAAAGAATGCGAAGTGTGAGAATGAAACAGGATATGTTGGATATAATCTTCATTTAGGAAACGAAGTGTTCCATACAGAAAATTAAAGAAATCCATAGAAAATGGCTTCAAAGATTTGAGTTTTTTTAATTCAAAGCAGATAACATAGCGGGGGGAATTCTCACTCTATGGAACCCTCAAAAAGTTAGAGTTCTGGATGCAGAGGCATCCAAAAATTACTTGTCTGTAGTCATTCAACCAGAAGGGGTGGCTGAAACCTTCCTAGTCACTAATGTTTATGGTCCTCAGGGAGCAGAGGATAAACTCAAACTGTTAGAATCCCTCTCTGATCTTAGGAACAGTCAAAATGGCATCGCCTGGATCTTGGGAGGGGATTCTAATATGATAAAATCTCTTTCTGAAAATAAAGGGGGAACCAGAGTGCTAAATAGAGATTCCTCAGCATATCAAATGTTCACGAAGAACTTGAAATTGGTTGACCCAGACACAAAGAATGGCCTATTTACTTGGAACAATAAGAGAGGAGGGGAAGCCCAGGTAGCCTGTAAGTTAGATAGGTTCTTGATATCAGAAGAGCTTATGCTTATAAACAATGAAATTACATCAAGAATTTGTTAGGGTCCCACCCTAACCCCCTTATCTATGTAATGGGACCACGTCATAGTCAAGAGTCAATAAAGTCCATATTAATAATTGTAAGTGGTTAATCCGCAATTAATAAAGGAACCACAGTTAGTTGCAAATGGGCCGTAGTATTAGATAGATGGTATTAGTAATAAGCGGTATTGACCCGTGGTATTACTGGTAGGAGTCATATATAAAGGATAGAAACTCCCTGCGAGGAGCATCATGTCTTATTTTTGTAATCGAGCTCTTCTCTATTGGAGGTTGCCCCCTCGAAGAGGCAAGTGAACATTACTCTCTGAATAATAAAATAATTGCCATTCTGTGTTCTGGGTATCTTTTCTTCGCATATTTTGTGTTCTCAGTCTCTTTTCTCCGCATATTCTGTATTTGGGTATCATTTGCAGGTTAAGAGCATAACAAGTGGTATCAGAGCACTTTCCAGGGCCGGTGGGATCTCCATTTAGTAGCAAATTTTTTTTGGCTTGAGACGTGTTTCGGCGTCTTTAAACCATGGGATCTGTCGTTGAGCGCATAAATCTTCAGATTTGGGGAGTCATGCATGCAGGAAATACAAGAGGTGGTCACGTCTGTTGGACTCCCTTGTAACCCCTGTGGGTACCCCTTCGAGTAGTAGCGCATTAGATAGAACCGCGCACGGACTGTATTCCACGTACCCTCTGGGTATATAGGAAGCCCTCTAGGCTCCCTTGAAACCTCGCCATAGATAAACCATCGGCCGTCTTGTGGCTACAGTACACCGAGAATAGCACTTGGAGAGATTACTCGCCCGTACGATAGGGTAGTCGGGTTGTACGGCTAAGGGTACG
>APFE030449598.1:5627-39665 GCA_000404065.3 Pinus taeda | reverse complement strand
ACTACTATGAGTCTGGACACATATCAGAAGAAGAAGAAGAATCAAATTTTGTCAAAAATCTTCAACGGGGCACTGAACGATTCCGAGGTAAGTTACCATTCAAATGCTTTGCTTGTGGAAGAGTAGGACACTATGCTGCCAAATGTCCTCACAAGGATAAGATTGATAAGGGGAAGGAACTTGTTAGAAGGTACAAGAAACAGAATGCAAATAAGAAAAGCCATTACACTCATGAAGATAGTGACGGACTATCAAATAGCGATGAAGATGAACGAGGTAATCACTATAAACTTTTAATGGCTTTTGAAGATGAGGATTACATGGATGCTATAGATATGGATGGATTTTATGAAGAAATTTCTAGACTCAAAAGATGTTTAGAAGAAAGGAATAAGATCATTGGTACTCTGCAAATTTAACTTGATGAAAAAGAGAAATCTCTTGAGAGGTTAGAATGTGAAATTGTTGGCCTTAGAAACGAAATTGAGAAAACAAAGGAACTTAATCTTAAATTTGTTAAAGGATCTAAAACTCTGGATGAGATTATCAGTGTGCAGCGATCCCCTCTAATCAAGACAGGTCTGGGGTATAATGGTGAAGCATCTCAAGCTTCCACCTCTAAAAGTTATCTTGATGTAGCAAGAAGGAGTGAGAAAAGGCCTAATAGAAATCTTCAGGTAAATCAGGGACAATCTTCCTCAAGGACGAACAAAGACTATCAAGAAAATCGGGGGCATGCTATCTTAAGGACAAACAGAAGCTACAACCAGCCACAGGTAAAATCTTCCCAATTTTCTTCAAGAATGGATGGTAGTAGAAATTACAATCGATTGGATGATAGTCGAAGAACTTTCTTCAATGGCCAATGTTTTTCTTGCCATAACTTTGGTCACAAAGTAGCTCAATGTGTTGCCTATAAGACAATCATGACTAGAGAAGCTCAAAAACAAAGAAGTATGCCTACAATCACGAAGAGGACATATAACAACTTCTCCGCCCTTGAAAGTGAAATTGAATATTCTATTTGTAATAATTTTGGTCATGAAGATTCTGAATGCAGGAGCAAGTTTTGGAAGACAACTCAGGAGGAACAAACCTTAAGTGCCAAAACATGGAGAATGAAGGAACCACAACCAGACAGATGTGGGATAGCTTTATATGCGGATGGACAGGAAAATCAATGGTACATTGACAACGGATGTTCGAAGCATATGACAGGTGATAAAGAAAAACTTGAATCATATACTGATTTAGAAAAGGGAAAGAAAGTTTCTTTTGGAAATGATACTCCGGCAGCCATAAAAGGAAAAGACATTGCTCAGTTGAAAGAGGATGTCAAAGCTGGAAATGTTTTATATGTTGATGGCTTGAAGCATAATCTATTGAGTGTCAGCCAGATGTGCGATAATGGAACTGAGGTGATATTTCGATAAAATGGGTGTAGTGTTCGTGATCTTGATACAGGAGAAACAATTATCAAAGGCAAAAGAACTCCAAATAATCTATACATATTTGAAGAAGGAGAACAACAATGTTATTTGAGCAAGAATGATGAACACTGGTTATGGCATCGAAGGTTGGGGCATCTAAGCTTTTCACAAATAAGGAAAGCATGCAAGTATCAGGCAGTTCATGGTCTTCCAGACATCAAAATTCCAGACAGAACCATATGCAAATCATGTCTGTTTGGGAAGCAAACCAGAACTAACTTCCCTGAGAAGGAAGGATCAGCCAACAAGCCTCTTGAGCTAGTTGATACAGATGTATGTGGTCCATTCAGGAAAAGATCACCTCGAGGAGAAGAATACCTTATATTATTCATCGATGACTTCTCTAGGATGGTTTGGTTAGGACTTATGAAACATAAGGACGAAGCATTCGAAAAATTCCAATCCTTCAAAGCCTTGGTTGAAAATGAATCAGATTACAAAATTAAGTGCCTCAGGTCTGACAGAGGTGGGGAGTTTACCTCAAATGAATTTTTCGATTTTTGTGAAGAGCATGGAATAAGAAGGGAATCCTCTACAGCGAGGACTCCTCAACAAAATGGAGTAGCAGAAAGGATGAACAGAACAATCCAAAAAATGGCTTGGGCTATGCTTGATGAGTCTGGAACTCTCGCAACCTTCTAGAGTGAAGCTGCATATGCCGCAGTGGTTATTCTCAACAAAACAAATGTCCGAGTAAACAACACTCAAACTCTGTATGAGCTCTGGTATGGTAAGAATCCTTCGGTAAAACACTTCAAAATTTTTGGGAGCAAATGCTATATCAAGAACACTGACGAACATCTTGGCAAACTTGAACCTAAAGCAAATGAAGGCATTCTCCTTGGATATTCTCCCTACAACAAAGCATATAAGTGTTATAACAAAAGACTCGGAATAATTGTTGACAGCATTGATGTAGTGGTTGATGAAAAAGGATACATCCCTAGACAAGTAAATCATGAAGATATCGAAGAGGATGAAGACTACCCTCAAAATCAGACTGATGGCGAAGAAGAAACCTATGAAGAAGAAACCCATGAGGAGTCAGAAGAACAGATAAGGGTAGAAGAGAAGAATCCATCTAGGTATGTTCAAAAGAATCATCCTGAATCTCAGATTTTGGGGCAGAAGGAAGCAAGTGTTCAAACTAGAAGAACAATTGAAGAAGCCTCAAGCTACTTGGCATTGCTCTGCTCCACTGAGCCACAAAATGTAAAAGAGGCATGCAAAGATGAATGCTGGGTCAAGGCAATGGATGAAGAACTTGAGCAGATTGAAAAGAACAACACTTGGGAGTTGGTTCCTAGACCAAAAGATAAGAATGTCATAGGGAAAAAATGGATGTTAGGGTCCCACCCTAACCCCCTTATCTATGTAATGGGACCACGTCATAGGCAAGAGTCAATAAAGCCCATATTAATAATTGTAAGTGGTTAATCCGCAATTAATAAAGGAACCACAATTAGTTGCAAATGGGCCGTAGTATTAGATAGATGGTATTAGTAATAAGCGGTATTGACCTGTGGTATTACTCGTAGGAGTCATATATAAAGGATAGAAACTCCCTACGAGGAGCATCGTGTCTTATTTTTGTAATCGAGCTCTGCTCTATTGGAGGTTGCCCCCTCGAAGAGGCAAGTGAACATTACTCTCTGAATAATAAAATCATTGTCATTCTGTGTTCTAGGTATCTTTTCTTCACATATTTTGTGTTCTCGGTCTCCTTTCTCCGCATATTTTGTATTTGGGTATCATTTTCAGGTTAAGAGCATAACAAAATTCTTCCCTTTGGTGGCTCGGATCACTGGCTGATACAGTTGGAAATGAAGGGTTTGGATTCTCCAAGGAACAGAGCCTTCAAATTCAAAAATATGTGGCTTGCCCACCCAGAGTTCCTGAGTAATATCAAAGAGTGGTGGAGTGAGGACTTACAGATCCAAGGATCTAAAATGTTTGTCCTTCACAAAAGACTAAAGCATATTAATAGCAAACTCAAAAACTGGAATAGGGAGGATTTCGGGAACATTTTTGTGAACAAGAAATCGGTGGAAAGTAAAATGCAGGAAATCAACCAGAAGCTGATCCAAGAAGGCTTTAAAAATGACATAAATGAATAGTCTGACAAACTTCACTTGGAGTGGGAAAATCTATGCAAAAAAGAGGAAAATTTTTGGAGACAAAAATCTAGAGTGCAATGGCTTAAAGAAGGGGAGTGCAATACGAGGTTTTTTCATAGATCCACCATGGCCAATAGGGCATTCAACAGAATCTCAAAAACAAGGGATAAAAAGGGAGAGACTCAGAATACTCATATGGAAATTCAAAAAGTGCTTATTCAACATTTTCAAGACATTGCACGCGATAACAATCCAGACAGGGAAGATTCCATAAAGGAAATTACTAGATATATCCTTAAACTAGTGTCTAGAGAGGACAATTTCGACCTAAACAGACCAGTGGCAGAAGAGGAGGTGAGAGAAGTTCTCAAAGATATGCAGAATGGAAAAGCACCAGGCCCCGATAGTTTTAATGTGGATTTCTTCAAATCTTGTTGGGATAAAGTTAAACTGGACATTGTAAATGTTGTGGATGATTCCAAGGTCAATAAATCTATTCTCAAATCCCTCAATACCTCCTTCATCTCCCTGATTCCCAAACAGGAAACAGCTCAAACAGTAGATAAGTATCGACCCATAGCTTTGTGCAATGTGGTTTACAAGATTATATCCAAATTAGTGGCTAATAGACTCAAGCCCCTCCTTCCTAAACTAGTGTCTGAGAAGCAATCTGGATATGTGGAAGGAAGGAAAATTTTCGATAACATTATTCAAGCTCATTAGGTGGTTCACTCTCTTAAAAGTAAAAAGCAGGTGGGGATGATCATGCAACTCAATATTGCTAAAGCGTTTGATAAGGTCAATTGGGGATATATCAAGAATATACTCATTACCTTTGGGTTTGATCACAACTGGATAAGATGGGTTATGGTTCTGGTAACTACTTCCAGCCTTTCTATCTCGATTAATGGCTCTCCCTCAACCATCTTCTTTCCTTGAAGAGGCTTGAGACAGAGAGACCTGCTCTCTCCCTTTCTCTTTTTCTTCGTGATGGAAGGACTGGGTAGGGCTATCAAGCAGGCCAAAAATATGGGCAAACTCAAGGGTCTTCAAGTATCGGACAATGGACAGTCTCTTACGCACCAACAATTTGTAGATGAAACCATGTTACAAGGTATTCCCACAGTCAAAGAAGCGGCTACCTACAAACAAATCCTCAATGCTTTTGCAAAGGCTTCAGGTATGGAAGTTAATCTCACCAAATCAAAAATATTCTTCTTTAATACTAACATTGCTATTCAAAGGAATATCTTAAGAATCCTAGGCTTCCAAAGGGACTCCCTCCCCTCAAAATATTTGGGAGTTCCTCTCATAGACAAGGTTATGCTTAAAAGTATTTGGGATCCTATGATAATCAAGTTGTAGGATAAAGTTAAAAAATGGACCTTCAGAGCCTTGAACTTGGCGGGAAGACTAGTTCTAACTAAGGCAGTTCTTCAATCCATCTTGACTTTCATGTTATCAACCCTTCCAGCTCCCAAAGGAGTCTTAGAAAAATTCAGAAACATTCATAGGGATTTTCTGTGGGGTGAGGAGGAAATAAGGAAGAAATGGGCCCTGGTTTCCTGGGAAAAAATCTGCAAACCCAAAAGCCATGGGGGTCTAGGCTTAGATGATCTGGAAATTCTAAATAAAGTTCTAGGAGCCAAGCTTTGGTGGCGATGGGTGCAAGAGCCAAGAGCCCTTTGGGCAAGGTTCTGGAAAGAAAAATATGCCAGCTCCTAGCACACTACTAATCTTATCAGAATGTCGGGAGATTTAAGGGGCTCTCGTATCTAGAACAGGGCTTGGGAGAATAGAAATATAGTGCAACAACACAATTTCTGTGAAATCAGAGATGGGGAGCATGCACTCTTTTGGGAGGACAAATGGCAACAAGAACCAGTGCTATTAAAGGAGGACTTCATAAGCCTCAAACAGGAATCAAATTCCTAGGGATTACACAAGGTTAAATATTTTTGGATCTTCCCTTAGGGACAGGACAAGTGGAGAATCTAGCGCAGCATTGATTGTAGAAATAACAACCTAATTACAACAAAAGCAGAAGAAATGAGAGGCATTTTAAAACAAAGGATGATCTTGGTCACAGAGGGGAAGGATCAACTGAGATGGGGTAATAACAGTAAAGGCACCTTCAATCTCAAGGAAGCAAAGTATATTCTCCTGGGGCTGGAATCTTGCATTCCAGAAAAATCTTAGAGGCAACTCTAGTCTCATCAAGGATGGATGAAAATCAAGCTCTTTATGTGGCTAGTGCACCATAAGAAAATTTTGACTTGGGACAATATTAGGAAAAGGGGTGTCTTGGGGCCTTCTAAATGCCAGCTTTGTGAAGAGCAAGAGGAGACTATGGAGCACATACTCAACTGCTGCTCCTACACCAACTGGTTGTGGAATTCCTTCTATAACATATTCCTACAATCAGACAAGGATAGAGAGAGTATCACAAACACCCTAAATAATTGGAGGAGGAGCTTTTTGGAAAATGAGGCAATTAATCAGGCATGGGCCTTCACACCAGGATTCGTTATCTGGAATCTGTGGAAAGAACGAAATAAGAAGATCTTCAAGGAGGAAAAAGCAAAACCTCAAAAGCTTTATGATTTGATTCTAATGCAGATTAGGGAAACTGTCAGCACCTCAGTGTGCTGTAGCCCAGAGACTCCTCCCTCAACAATGGAGTTGAGAACTCTCAGATTGCTGGGATTTCACAAGATCATTCCACAAGGGCTGGGCAAAGAGATAACGACTATGAATACAGAGAAATATTTCTGGCAACCTCCTCCCAAAAACTACCTGAAACTCAACATTGATGGAGCCTCCAAAGGTAATCGAGGAATCGCTGGGTTTGGAGGAGTTTTAAGGAATGAAGAGGGAAGAATCCTATTAATCTTCCATAGCCATTTAGGCAAGGCACCTAATAACATGGAAGAACTGATGGCAATGGATCAGGGCCTAGAAATTATGTCTATAAATCGTAACTCAAATGTAATTATTGAGGCAGACTCCGAAATCACGATCAACTCTGTTAAAAGAATAAGTTGTGGATCCAAAGCGGAGAAAGTCTCAAAGCATTGGAAACTAATCCAGGTTTATCAAAGGATTCAAGCTCACCTTCAAGATTTAGGGTCGATCAGTTTCAATCATGTTCGCAAAACTTCTAACAAGCTGGCAGACACACTGGCCAACCAAGTATTTAACAATGAAGATTTTAGGATGGTGAAGAACTGGCTGGATCTGCCCCAAAATCGTTTAAAGGTTCTTTTCTATAACCAAGCGGTAGAGGACATTCAGGTGGCCTGTAGTTGTGGGAGGGTTTCTAGCAGAGGTGAAGTGTCCCCAGACAATGATTCCTCGACCTCTTGACTTACCCTTTGGGTGTTATTGGTTCACAGATGGTTTTGAAACAATTCCTTTTGCCTCTCCATATCATCCTAAGGTGATGGGGATTGCGTTAGATTGGAAGTGGCGGGAGAGCGGCTCCTCCAGCGATCGGATCAGTCTCCCCTATCGGATCTGGGTGGAGACACTGGATGGTTTTGTTCTTTTGGGGAAAACTAGTAAAAGTATCGCTCTAGTGGATAATGGCGGATGGATTTTCTCTTGTCCTACAATCCTTAGGGTTTAGCAAAAATTTTACCCAGGCCTAGAAAATGCCCTGGTCAATAATCGCTGGTAGTGGAGCTGGCGGCTTTCGCTTCCCAATTCCTATAGTCGGGTTAACAGGCAACAGGTTGAGCGATTTTCTGGAGTTCACACAGCATTACATAAAAAAGTGGTTTCGGAGGATAGTCAGTGACTCCATTTAAAAAGTGACACATGGTAGAGGGATGGATTTGAAAACCACCCCCATCACGCCTTAAAGTTCGGTGAATTATGGTTGAGCGATATCAAGCACATCTGTCCATTGTTACTCAAGCCATCCGATGGTCTAGAGGGGACGAGCAGTTTTGTGGCACAGAAGTGGTTTTCACAGCCCCTTCAGACAGTAAGTGGTTTTCACCATTCAAATGCGATCATTTTCAATGAGTTCCACGTGGCGATGGGGTTGGGTGAAAAGCCGCCCTCATCGCGAGATAACTTCAAGGCCTGTTGGCTGGTGCAATATTACTATCCTCCGTCAGATGGTCCGAGGGGTTTCAAATGTGTAGATCATCCGTGCAGTTTTGTGATCCCTGGGGTACATGCTTGCAACGAGGTAATAAATTCATGGAACGTTTTGTCTTTCCGAAGAGGGCTTTTCATGGATTATGATCTCTAGCAGTGGAGCCTCCTCTTCCCGTCGTTTGCTTTGGGTTTTAAGAAACCTCGGTGAATCTCTTTTTCTTCCTCTTGTAGAATGGTTAAGCTGGGTGGTTAGATGTAAGGAAAAGTTTTGCTTCAGTCCTTTTCCTCGGTCTTTAACCTTCAAGGTTGTGTTGTAACTCTATGTATTATATTTCTTGATTAATGAATGGGAAGGTCTGACTCTTGCATTAGCAAAAAAAAAAACATTTATTTTATAATATTATAAAGTATTTAATACATCTTTACTACAAGCAACATTTATTTTATAATACTATAGAGTATTTAATACACCTTTTAAGATATTAGTCATCCATATAACATATTAGTCATCCATATAACATACATACATCGCCATCACATTTTTTTAGATTTTGTTTTTATACATGACCCTCTAACACTATGCCTCAGGGATCTGCTAGTGGGGAAAGAGCTTTAGGTGACTGTACTTGCCATGCATATAGGTCCCTGAACTTCTCTCTATTGCCGATTCCTAAATATTAGTCCTATTGTGGAATATTCGGGAAATCGGTAAGACCGTTCAAAAAATACTTTAGGTGACTATACCTGCCATGCATGCAGGGAACTATTATGGCTCCAAGCCGATTATTATATTTTTCGTATACGCCTTCTCACCGCTTCAAAGTTGTTGAAGTTTTTATGATGCCTTTTTTTTTATTGAAGGTCCGAGATTTTGTTGTTTGCTTGTCAATTAATCTTTGATGCTAATGTCTTACGTTTATCTTCTGCTTTTAGTTTGGTAAGAAAAACAAAAGACACATTCCTGATGTGTAGTCCTTAAAGAAAAACAAAAGATGAATTCCCGATGTTTAGTCCTTAAAGCAAACATTGTGGTGCTAAAAATTTCAAAGAGGTGTTTTGCGCAGAACTGCATAACAGTTCAAGGCAACAACATTGGCTTAAAAATGAGTCCTCCGCAATAAGCGAAGTGGAATTCATAATTCATATTCAAAATCAAATGGAATATTAACATCAAACACCATGATGTCATTTTAGTGTTCACACACATTTAAATTAAAAATTCATACAGTATGTACGTATGTATGGTAGGTACAATCATGGAAAAGCTAAATAGTCATCTAAAGTTCTTTCTCCACACCTTGGAAATCAAATTAGGTCTGCCACATTAAAAGAATTTGCATGTTCATGTTCATGTATGTATGTTCTTCTCTACAGGTTGGATGATGGCTCCTTGTAGCACCGTGTTGTTCATTAAAGATTTGACATGGAGAAATATCTTCATGCGAGCTCCCACCACTTTTTGGCTGAGAAGATTGGAGTTCTTAACACTCTAGCCACTCATGCCTTAAGAATTTCAGATGTTACTCATCTAGAGGAGGAGAGAACTCATCTCTTGAGATTTTTTAGAAAGAATGGTTATGGAAATTTTCAAGGTCTTAAGTCTTTTCAAAGAGCTAGTAAGGCTCTGAGGGTTAAAAATGGTATGGATGATCTCGTCCATATTGTTAAACTTCCTTTCATCGAGGGAACCACCAACAAGATTGCTGACATCCCTAAAAAGCATAAAGTATTGGCTACCTTTCACCCCCTTAATACCATTAGAAGCTCCCTTAGATCTATTAAGGACCTAGTTAACCCTAAAGACATGAAAGGGGTTTATTCAATTCCTTGCTCTTGTGGGATTCCCTACATTGGGGAAATGAGTCACTCCATTAATATTCGTATTCACTAACATGCTATTGGCCTCAGGCATAGGCGTTACCGTTCATGAGCTATTGCTGAGCAAAGAAAAATTTTCATCATCTGTGCATTGAGAACTCCGAGGTCATCACTAGGATTGATCACTTTCATCATAGGAAGTTACCTGAGGCCATTGAAATTGAAAAGCATCTGAGGAATCTCACTAGGGATGATGGCTGGACCTTAAGTAAGAGTTGGGTTCCTGCCCTTTCTTCTTGACTTCTATGTTTTTAATGTGTTTCACTCCTTATTGTGTTTGTTTTTTCTTCATTTTATTTTTCATATATATATATATGTATGTATAATATATAATATGATAAGTATATAGTAATATAAATTATTCTATATTATATATAGTATATGTGCTATATATAGTAATGTAGTATGTTGTATGTATGTATGTTGGTAATATATAGTATATATATAATATATATGATTATATATATATAAAGGTCATCTATGTTTAATATTAATCAGTGTTCCTATTATTTTGTTAATATTAGTATTTAATATCCTTCCCAACTAATTTATTTTTTAATATTATTTTGACCTAAGTAATGTGTAAGGTTTGTCTTATAACTAAAATTATTTATTTTACTCAATTAAATTTCTAACTGATACTTCTGGCATATGGGGCATCTCTCCTATTTATACCTAATTTCATATCTCGTTTTTCATCCTTGTCCTCAAGATGAACCACAATAGATCTTTTGAAACGTCTATTTCGAAAATTTTAGATAACAATATAATTAGTCCACATATTATAGTTAAAATAAAAATATAATAATAATAATAATAATAATAAATAGTAAATTTTGTTAATTAATATAAATATTCAATGTTCCCATGATGTAAATAATATAGTTTTATAGTCAATTTATAGGTAAGAAAAAAAACAACTATTTAAATTTATTTGAAGGATTAACATAGATTCTAGATAGATGTTATATATAATATAGTAGTATATAATGATAATTATAGATATTATATATTTATATAATTATATATATGATATATTAATATATATATATATATATATAGACTAGATATAGATATAACTATGGGTAAGGCTTTTTTTTTAATATGATTTATAATAAACCTTATATTTATATTAAATTAAATATATTAGTAATTTATAAAAAATAAATCATATTAGATTAAAATGAGAATCGGTTATTTTCATTTAGGAAAAGTCAAGGTTTTTTAGGGAAAAAAAAAATATTAAATATTAATTTAAAATAACAAATTAATATTATAAATATTATAACCATTAATTGGTAATTCTTAATAATTCTCTAGTTTTTAAAGTTAGTTATTTTTTAATTATATAGATACGAAATTTTTATTTTAAGAGAAAATAATGATTCTTAAATATAATATAAAATAAACATTACAATACTTAATATTATACGGCAGTTAAACTTAGAATTTATTCATTTTTATTTAAAAAATATAATTTTTTAATGGAGGCTTATGTGATATCTATATCTCTCTATATATATATAGAACAAATGAGATGTAAAAATGAAATTATTTGATCTTATATAATTTATTGTATGTTTAATTGACATATAATAGTTAAACTAAAAATGTATTAATAAAAAAAAGTTGTTAGTCATAAGTAAACTATTCCAAAATTTATTTTAAATAACATAGTTTTATATCAAATTTACATAAAGATAATTAAACTAATTTAAACTATTAGAGCTAAGATTGATGTGGAGTGATTATATAAATAGGCGTTTGTTTTAGAATATGATTTAGAACATAATATAATATTATATTATAAACCATATTATACTAATAAGGTGTTATTTTCATTAATATAAAATAAATGAGAGTTATATTTTTCTTTTTTTTTTAAGCTTGGTAGGACTACATGTTCATCATGTCCAATATATCATCCACATAGTTGAATGGGTACTTCAAATCGAGGAGTGCCTTAACACAACATGGACAATAAGAATTATATTATGAAAAATATTATTGTTAAAATAAAAAATATATAATATTATGATAATTTATTGCATTAATAATTTACCTGTTTTTTTAACTACATTATAATGTTTTTTGAATATTTATAATTTAATTAATATTAAAATATATATTATAGTAAAATAAGATTTAATTTTATATTATCTACTTTTTTATTATATATAGACTATTTCGGTGCCTTACTTATCTAATGGTGGGGAAAGAAATTTAGGTGATTATATATGTCACGCCCACAAGCTTAGCGTGTGCGACGAGCGATGGAAGGATGACGAAATCTCGGTTAAAGGCAACGAGCTAGCATCTACGATGAGTGGTTGCTTTCGGTTAAATGCGCCCGGGAAAACATGTGACGACGAGTTGTAATGATGAGTTGCGATGAGCCATTGGGAGAGTCAACAAATCTGAAAGTCAAAAAAACTGAAAATCAAAAAATTGAATAAGTATGGGAAAGCATGCAACAAGTTTCCTTAGTTGTCAAAAAACTGACAAGTCTGTGGACTGACATAAGGAGTGAATAGTTGGGGAAATTGATGAAACTCTTGGAATTACTAGGAAAATTGTAATCTTAACTCCTTGGAGGATGAGTATATATTGTTGATGAGTTGGAGGAGAAAAGGCATCAACTTCAAGCATTCCATGTGAGTTCTAACATAAGAGGACAAGCAGAGGAGAAGGCAAATAGAGGAGGCAAAGATGTAGGTAGACCGAGGGATGAAACACACAAAACGAGGACAGAAAACCTGAGCTGTAGGTTTCGGTGGATTTCGGTGCGAACAAGCTGCAGGTGGGAAACCCTCCCTACGAGCGAGTTGGCCTAGGCACACCTACTCGGCAGGCTGAACGAGTCGAATGGTGACTGAGCTGAATGAGTTGAGCGGTCCAAACGAGTTGAACGAGTCAAATGCTCTGAACGAGTTGAATGAGCCGAACGACCTAAACAAGTTGAACGATCCAAACGACCTGAACGAGTTGAACGAATCGAATAGTGAACGAGCTAAATGAGCAGAATGGGCTGAATGAGTTGAACGAGCCGAACGGTGAACGAGTTGAATGAGTCGAATGGTGAACGAGTTGAATGAGTCGAACAGGTTGAATGGGTTGAATGATTCAAATGATGAATAAGCTGAACGAGCGAACGGTGCATGAGTTGAACGAGCGAACGGTGCATGAGCTAAACGAGCAAACAATGACACAAGCTGAATGAGCAAACGGTGCACGAGCTGAACAAGTTCAACAAAGCAAGGCGAGGCTGAATGAAGGTTGACCCGGGGGTGGGCGACCATGAACAGACAGGTTGAGTTGGAATTTGGTAGTTTTGTCAAGCTGAACCTGGGGTTTCTGGCAAAGACTGATGTTGTAAAAATACTTGTAAATTTGTATTATTGTTATCATTTTGGAAACCTCTAACTAGGAAGTTGCCCCTCCCACTAAAATTAGATTGCATAAAAATAATTAAGTGTTGAATGTTAGGTGCAGCCCGTACTCAATAGTATTGGTCAAAAGAAATTGGGTAGCGGTGTCGCACCTGCCTATGTGCGGTTGAAAGACTATTGCTAGGATATGGGCATGACAGCTAGTATCATAGGAGAGACACAAAAACAAAGTTGCAATTGGGATCAAAAACCTTTCGATGAAGGTATAATTTATTGTCTATATAGATCACAAAGGAAGCTGATGGTAGATCAAGTAGGAGAACCTCAAGTTATGATAGGAGAATCCAACAAGGACATCGAATCAGTTCTCATGGATAGAGTCGTGAATAGGATTGATGAAATGGCTTCTGATGTAGGTTCGATGAAAGTTGAATATGCCGAACATCGAGATATGGTAGCGAGGTTGCAAGTAGAGCACATGAATTTGAAGGAAGACTTTGAAGACCTCAAAATATGATATGAGTATACGAAATGGTTGTATACACAAACAGAGAAAGAAGTCAAAGAGATTGGAGTTGCAAAGGACTAGGGTATGGCATAAATCCTAAAGTTACAGAAAGATATTACAAATGCATGAAATGAGATAGCTCTTTTGAATGAAGCAGTGGGGAAAATTTCGAGTGGAGGAGTTGCTCATGTGAAAGTCAAGGAATCTCAATCCTATGATCAAACAAGAAGTGCAAAAAATCTTTGCAATTTTCTATGGTATATGGAGTAATACTTGGAGCATTTGGGAATGTATTATGATGAGGCCAAAGTGAAGGTAGTCGCTCAATTCTTGACGAAGCATGCTAAGATGTGGTGGTGAAGAAAGATGGACCAGATTTCCAATGGTGATGCTGAGGAGATCACTTCATGGGATGATATGAAGAAAGCTTTGCAAGGCCATTTTAGTCAACAAGATGAAACTTTGGATGCAAGGACAAGGATAAAGTATATGAAGGAAACAAGAAGTCTACAGGCTTATCAATGGGAATTTTCAAGTGCAATCTTGGAATTACCTGACATGGCAGAGAAGGAAAATGTGTTCAACTTCATTATAGGGTTGAAACCTTGGGCATGAAATGAGGTGAAGAGGCAGAATATCAAGACACTTGAAGAAGCTTTTGCAGCAGTTGATCACTTGGTAGAGCACTATGATGAAGGAACCGAAGAACGGAAGAAGAATACTAAGACACTAAAAGAGAAATATACAAAGTAGGAGCCTTCAAGATCGAATGACAAGTTGAAGACGAAGAAACCGTTGAAGTGTTAAATTTGTGAAGAACCACACACGGTGAAACATTTTCTTTCAAGACCGAAAGTGGTAGTAGTAGCACAATCCAATACAAAGAAAATAAAGAAGAAACTTCCATTGGGGTTATTCAGATTTTAGGAGCTGCAGTAGCTACGAAAGAAATCTCACGACGAGACCCTCAGAAAAGCAAATTGGAGTATGTGTACATGAAGATTTTGGAAGGCAATGTTCTCACAATGGTGGATAATGGTGCAACTCATAAATTCATGAGTGAGGATACTACAAGGAGGATTGGACTGAATGTTTTACCAATTCAAGCACATTTGAAACAAGTAAACTCTCCACTTGATTTAGTGATTAGTGTAGCTAACAAGATCAATGTATGCATAGGTGAATAGGTTTTGAATGTTGATTTCACAGTTGTATAGATAAATTATTATGAAGCTATACTCGGAATGGAATTTATGAAGCAGTTTGAAGCTATGATAGTGCCCACATGAAGAAGTTGTATATTTACAATAGATGTGAAGGTGATCCTATTGGTGTGCCAACCATAGGGACTACAATAGCCGATTGTAAGGTGACAACTATGGATGTGAAGGAAGTCAAGCAAGATGAGGAGGTATATAAGAGGTTGTCTTGTAAGGAGGAAAAACTTATGCAGCAATCACAGGTGATTATAGTGTTTTCTCATAGTATCTTAGATCCATCAAGCAGACTAGAGGTAATGGAGAAAGATGGGTATGCTAGGCTCGAGATTTAGACAAACAGTCAGGAAGCATACTTGTAGAGATTAGAGGTGGAAGATCCTGACAAATGGATTGAGATAATATGTGAGGAATAGGGAGATCCTTTGGCCTCCACTTCCTCCCCCTCTTCTTAGACTAACATGGGGATGAGGCTCATCGTTAGTTGCTCATGGTTGTGAGTCTCCAACATTTTTGAGCAAGCATCTGGGGACTTTGTCATACACCCTAGGCTACTTCATAACAACATTCATTCCATCTAGGATTTCAATGTGTCTTCCAAAGGTATGACATATCTTACTAATGCATATACCAAACCCTAGAAACCATTAAAAAAATTATAGATCTACAAAGAGTCTAATATCCTTTCAAAATACACATGTTACACTTCTTACTAGTGATTCATACAAATCCTAGATTTCATAGAGAATCAACCAAAGTCAATCACAACTTAGTCATTAACCTAACCAACTTCTACTAGGGTTAGTTTTTCCCCTAGATTTTCAATCAACCATCAAATAGTCAATAACATGACCAACTACCAGTAGGGTTAGTTTGCAAACCCTATATTTCCAAGCAATAATCACAATCAACCAAAAATTGAAATTTCAACAATCTCTTTACAAACCTCAAATCGTCATATTTCAAACATTTTACTTTGACTAAGGTTTAACTCCAAAACCTTAGAATTCCAAAATCTCAACAATCATTAAATGCATAGATCTCATATTGTTACATTTTACACTAGATAATGTCATTACCACGATTTAACTTCAAAACCCTAGATTTTCATTTTCAAATATCATCTAATGGATTTTGGATTGTAATTTCACACATACTAGATAATTTTAGCTTGACTATGGTTTAGCTATAACACCCTAGATTTTCCAGATATCATCATCCTAGAATCTCAAACAATGAATTCTATTAAATTCTAAGACTCCTGACCATCAATGACTAGGTCAACGCATATCTAGTAATTGATAACCATACATAAGAATATCATATGTCCAACAACGTCAATACATCTTGACCTAGACCAACCTAGGATTTCAATCAAAAGGACACACACACACACACACACACATATATAGTCATGCAAATACATTTCATATCATGTGTTAGTCAAACCCAACTTCACAATAATATCAAATAAGAGTTAGACACACAATCATTTTGATTACACTAGGGTTTATTAGAAAAACACACACATACCAAGTAAATCAGTTCTAAGACAATATAAGGGCCTTGCTCACTCATTCCACCAAACCCTAATGAGCTAGGCTTCCAATGTAGAACATAAATTCCACCAAAACCTAATGTGTTAGGGTTCCAATGTAGAAACATAACAAACACTACATTACCCAAACTTAAAGGTTCCAGGATTTTAGACCTTATCACTCAACCCTAAGCAATTAGGATATCGTGATCATACCAAAATCCCAAATATGACATCATCAATGTAACTTCAACTAGCATTTCAGAATCATCCTTAAGTAACTTAGAATTTTAGACATTCATATTAGCATACCCTTCGGTTAGGTTCTTCCAGAAGCTCTCTAGGGTTCTACATAGTCAATCAAGGATATGAATGGGGTGGGTTTATTTATCAAGAGATGGATCACCCAAATAAGAATCACTAAGATTCAATATAGCTAGTCACAATGGAGTTAGTAATAGATCATCAAATGAATAATCCTTTAAATCAATGTATTCAAAGCATACCTTTGTTTCTTGCTAACCTTGTCTTTAGAGATCCTCTTTCTTGTGGATGTTTTCCCTTTGTTTCTTGATTAACCTTTTCTTGGGAGATCCTCCTTCTTGCGGATGTTTTCCCTAATCAAGACAATAGAGGGAGAATGGTGATTAGTATTTAATATAATCAAAACTGAATGAGTACATGAACCCAATACTGAAAAAAAATATGAAATACTTATCCTAACAAAGAAGGTTGCCACAGTATCTTCTTTAGTCGTTTTCGTATTCCTCGGCTTATTCTTCAAACTTGTACATTATCAATGTTCATAATAGTGAATAGCTTTGACAAGGCTTCATATATATCCTGAGCATGATCGATGTTAGCTATGTATGGGACACGATTTTCTTTTATCCTTTCTACCATTAGATTCATAGCCACCAATTCTAAATCCCTAAATTTCTCTTTTTCACCATCACTAGCTTCTTTTGTAAAATTCTTTACATTTCTTTTACCAAATCTAGCACCTTTTTTTTCTCGAGGATTATGTCAAACCTCTTCTTCCAGGATCTGAAGTTAGATGCTCCTTCAACCTTGTTCTCATCCTTGATAGAGTTAGACATCTTCATTGAATATGATAGACTCATTTCCATAGAAAGAACTCCTCTGAATGGATATGCCTTTTCCTTCTTCACCAAAGCTTTGATCCTATGTTGCAAAATCAAAAAGGCAGCAAAGATTTTCTTGATCTTGATAATTACCTGTGATGTTTCCTATTGTTACGTTTCTTTATGTCTTATTTCTTTAGTTCATCAAGAAACTACCAAAAGAAACAGTACATAAAACAATGGAGACAGGATGTAGGCACACGTCAGGGAAAAACCTTCCTCGAGGGGAAAACCTAGTCAAAGTAATTCTTGCTTTCAATAGTATTCTTTGAGACTCTTCACCCTAGACCTTGACCAGACCTTCCCTCCACACCAAGTCAGCCTGTAGAAGATTGACCTCTTCCCAAAAACTTTGACTATTCAACAACTTGTTTCAGTTAATAGCTTCTAGGAGCAGTCCAACTTGGAAGACTCAAATCTCCCAATCCAAACCATGAAACAGAGAGAGACCACCACCAAAATTTCAACTTTCGTTGACTTCTTAGACTCACCCAAAATCTCATTCACTTCGGCTTCTCGGTAATAGACTTTCCAAGCTACCCACTTCGCACTTCTGCCCAGCAAATAGATTTTTGAACTTCTACCCAGTAAAGAGAATTCAAACTTGATGAGAAGTGATGCTCCAAATGAATTCAATTTACTTCCTTTTATAGGCTTCTTGTGGGGTCGAATAGGATCTTAGGTCAACTTGATATTCCCTTACGCCGACATGGTGTGGAGGTTCCATAATTCATATTTGACTCAACACTAAACCTTTTTACAGGATCCAAAAGCCCAAGAAGGGTCTCTTTAAGTTTACAATAATTTTATAGACTGAGAATAAATGCTAGAAGTCCTCAATGGGGAATTTGACATAAAACATGGTGACCCAAGCCTGAAACCCATGATTTAATAAGTCACAACAATAATAATAAAAATAATTTTCTTTATTCTTTTGACAAGTACATTACATGATGACTCAAGTACATTATTGAAGACTGAACATAGTTAATTTTTCCAACCAAGCCCTCAATTTGGACAAGGAGACAAGAGTAAAAACAAAGCCCATTATTTCTGTTGAATTCCCCCACTAATCGAAGTTCAGATGTATCCATGATGAGTAAGAAAAAATACCAAACTATATAATGAAAGCCATACCAAACACATGATCATGAAAGATGGGCGAGGGTGCATAATGATTGACTTAGGTGGTGGAGATGGTGGCACATCGAACTATTTGGGGGATGCAAGGGGTTTTTGGTTGTTGGTTGAAGACAGTATAGGAGAAAAATTTATCCTATGGGTGTCACGCATAGGTGGCAGGTAACAGACACCAAAGGAATCATCTGGAATGGTTTTGAAAGGGTTAGTTCCTTTAAGCACACCCCAAATATTCATTAAAAATTATTTCAAGCTTAAGTGTCAAAGGCTCTGAGATTTGTACATGTGAATCTTCCATCATTTATGCAATTCGAAAACCCATGTTTTCCTTCTGTGAAAAGAAATATTTCAAGATGGCAGTCACATCCTCCAAAACTAGTAGGATAGACCCCATGGTCTTCCTCCATATGTGGACTCATGGATATCCAAAATAAAGTAACCAAATATGTCATATCCTTTAAAATTGAACTAATTTCACCTCAATAAAGGGGACAGCCCCAAGTTTTTCATGTACAGGTCGGCCCAAAAGACTTGTGCCTTCACACATGTAGGTCAACTTAGCGTCCCAAATCATGTCGACCACAAAAATAATTTTTTATTTTGCGCAAATGTGTGTGTGTGTGTGTATTTTAAGGAAAAATTTATAAGTGCTCCAGTCTTCGTTGGTGTGAAGAGTTCATTTGCTGGTAATGAAAAGATGGTTGAGGCCAGTTTAACCCCATTCTAATAGAAAATCTAGCATATCTTTTGCTCATTTGTCAACAGAGCTAGGTCAGGATCTCTTGAGTATAAAATAGGCACATTACAAACTCTAAACCCACTTATTAGTTTATGTTATGACTGAGTACCAAGGGCATCAATCACTGCTGCTACAGGTCTTGATCATTTTCACAAGATGATGACAAAGCATTCACAAATAAGTGAGTCCTTGCACACCTTTGAAAATGTCGAGGCTTCCTAATGCACTATATAGAACGAAAGTTACACGTGTTCAATTCAATCTTCGAGTGCACTCTACAAAGCCACAATAAGAACTTTTCTTTTTTTTGTTAATCTTAACTAGGGCATTCCTAGAATTAACTTTCTTGAACTAATAACAACTTCAAACAATCATTATAGTTTACTACTATTAGAATTCACATTATTCATCATTAGAAAGTTCATTCATAAGCATGAAAAAGAAGTAGTAAATCACAGTAGAAACACCAAGAAGCCATGAGACAAGAGACACAAATTGGGCCTAATGCCAAGGAAAAACCGAGAAGGAGAAAACCCAGAAATTATTCCTTATGAGTGCGAGAGAGAGTTCATAGTACATCAATACATTAAAAGTAGAATCAACAGAATAAACAAACCAATACCCAAGAGTAAGAATAAATTCCAAAACCCTGCTGAAATTCGTCCTCCTTTCCTTCCATAGAACTTGTTGGAAAAGACAAAAAAGGTTTGATGTGAATTACCCACGTGAGGAGGTGAGTGTCATAAACATATAGCCTAGTTAAGGGGTCAAATGGGTGCCTCAAATTATTCCTTATGAGGTCAACTTGTAAATTTTGGAGGGAAATTATAAATTAAAATTTGTAATTTTTTTTCCTTCCTTTTAATTTCATAGGTGTAAATGAAGATCATTGCCATCAAAACCTCGAACTTAATCTTATTTCTAGTTGTACTAATAATAAAGCTATTGCAATAGAGAAGTGTTCTTAGCAACAAAAAACATAATGTGGGGAGCAGTCTTGACATTGTGGTCGTTGAGCATATTTTCTACATAAATATTTAGAGAGAAAAAGTGATTGAAAACTCTTCCTACACCTTTATACTTGGTTGCATCAATTATGTCACCTGTATCTTCAACCATTTCAACTATATAATGAGAGGGAATCTTGTTGACTAAACTAGTAGGCCCATCCAAAGGAGATTGATCCTTAGACTCACATCCTACAACAAAGTGATATTCATCATTTCCAGTTCAATGCTCAACCACCATATTGGAAATAAGCTCGCCTTATTTAAAGTGGAAAGACCACCTTTAAAATCCTTACAAGATTTGTTTAAACATCATACCACCTACATGGACCTATCAGACCAGTAAATTCTACAGAGAGCTTGTACTTCCAGCTGATGAATACTTCCATAGTTTCCTTCAACACTCTCTTATACTTGTTAGATTTTCTTGCTTAGACAAGAGTTTGTTTCAAATGATGTTCATGAGGCTAGCAGCACAGGTGGATTAATTATCACTAATACGTAGAAAAAAATTCTAAGTGAAATTGTCTTAATTAAATTAATTAGCGATTTTTAATTATTTTTGTATGTCTAACTTAGGGAAACGGGTTAATTAATTAGGATTAATCGAGACAAATTGATTATCTCTAGATACTTCTATAAAAGAAAATTTTAGAAGCCGATATGATCTTAGCCATCACTCGGAGTTAGATTATGGTCATTGATTTTTCAAGGAGAGATTATAAGAGGAATTCAATGGGACCTTTAGAGATCAATTCGATGAAATAACAACAAGGGTGCAGTGACAACATGGGAGGCACCAATAGTAGGTTTGCAGCAGAAGAGATTGAGGAGAGAATTTCTAGAGAAATGCTTCACAATGGTTCCAGTGTTTTCTAAGAAGGAAAGAGGAAGCACTATTTTGCAGAAGCACAACTGATATAGACATCAAGTAGCCAATTTATTCAGTGAAAATTTCCAGAAGTTTTTTGCAATTTCCATTTATCAGTATAGTTCCCTGGATCCAATGCATGTTGGTTTTGCAATTTGTTGGAGGCAGTATTACTCACGAGATTGATTACAAGAGACAATACGAGTTTCTGGCGAACAATTCATATTTCCCAGATAGCCATTGCAAGTTTCAGGAGGAAACGTCAATTTCCTAAGAGAGGCCGCATTTGTTTGCAAAGGGAAATGCTTAATTTATTAGTTTGATTTGGTTAGTGTAAGTGAAGAAATAATTTGTTGAAGCTTTCATGGGGAGAGGCACAGATTTTATGTAATCCTTGATTTGTTGAAGAAATTATAAAATACCTCATTTGAAGAACTTGTTTTTCTAGGGATAATTTGTCCAAGAATACCGGTGTAAAATTTGTGTTGTTTTCTCAGTTCTTGTGATTATTTATTTATGAAAATGGAGTTGTGTTATTTTCAATATTTGTCGTGAATTAATTTTCTAGAAGACATTATCTGCAAACATAGAAGAATAATAACTAGTAACTGCAATAGAATTTTCACATAGTATCAAAGCGAGTTTAGTAAAGCACAGATTTGACGGCAGAAGAATGTTAGTCCAGGGCACAAGAAAAGATATTGAGTGTTTATAAAATCCAATTTGAAATTCTCCATATTTATTTTGGTTTTGTCTCTTTTCTAAGGGTTTTCAGTAATGGCTTCAGCAAGACAGAGATCAAAACAGATTGGATGGAGCTTCTAACTTTGGTGTTTGGAAAGTCATAATTTCTTTGTTGCTAGAGGAGAAGGGTCTCAAAGAATATGTGACCAGTGTTTTAGTTGTACCAACATGTTTATCACAACTTGTTGCATACAAGAAGGAATATTGAAGGCAAAAGAATAATCCTTGATGGAGTTAAGGATCATATTGTTCTACATGTCATAGATTTGGATAAAATGAAGTAGATGTTGGATGCCATTTAAATTTGCACCAAAATGATACCATGAATAAGAAGTTGATTCCTAGGGAGACCATGAGAAATACCATATGAATAAGGGTGAATTCTTTGTTAGCTACCTCACCAAGCTCAGTCAAGAACAAGCAAGCATCTATCCGAGATCAATTAACTGATGATGAACTCATAGTACTGATCTTGAATGGGCTCAAAAAGCAATGGGATGTGTTCATTCAGGTGATAAATGGACAAGATACACTTAACCAAGTTGGGATCGACTATGGAGAAATTTCACTCAAGAAGAGCTTAGACTGAGTCTTGTCAGTAGTAGTAGTAGCAATAAGCCTAAGAAGCATGAGGATAATGAGAATGTGGTCCTAGAAGAAAAGGACAATGCCAAGAAGGGTTCTAGTAAAGGATATAAGGCAAAAGAGAAGAAAAAGGACTTGAGTAAAATCAAGTGCTTTATTTATAGATAGAATGGTCACTATGTCAGTCAATGTCCAAACTAGAAGAAGGAAGATAAGAACAAGAAAGGGAAGTCGCAGACAACAACTTCAACAAACATTGGAAATATATCTTCTAGACTAGATGATGAGTTCGCTGTCATAGCCTGCCTCTCTAGCTCTACAGCTACAGGTGTCTGGTATATTGACAGTGGAGCATCATGTCACATGACAGGAGTTAGAGAATAATTCTCCAGTTATGAAGAAAGTGATATAGGCTTCTAGATTCAAATGGGAAACAAGTCCAAGTGCACTCCAGTTGGGAGAGGGATAGTTACCTCTCTAAGGGAGTCAAGCAAGAGTACTCATGTTATAGGTGTGTTGCATGTGCCAAGTTTACGTATGAACTTGAGTTCAGTTTCAACTCTTTAGGGGAAGGGATATGATGTCTACTTTTGAGGGTCAAAGGTTTATAGGAAGCACCAAGAATGGAAATTAGAGAAGCATATTTGAGTGAGGAAGAACAAGTTATACAGGTTGCAGTTGGATGCTCCAAAGGAACTAGTGAGAAACAAAATTAGCAAAGACATGGGTGAACCATGGCATATGAGGATGGGACACATCCATCATGGAGAACTTACATTGCTTAGGGAGACTATGACAGGAGTTCTAGAAGCTACTACAGAACACGATGATGTGTGTAGGGGATGCGTGCTTGGGATTTTTTCGAAACCAATGTTTCCTAATACTAACAATAGTGCCAAGGGTGTGCTTGAGTTGATACATTATAATATATGTGGCTCTTTTTCTATGAAATCTCTCAAGATTTATGATTAGTTTGTAATATTCATTGATGATTACTCCAGGAATACCTGGATATACTTCTTGAGACTTGAGATGAAGTGTTCAATGCTTTCCAAGAGTTTAAGGCTCTTATGGAGAACATGACATAAAAGAAGATAAAGGTTCTTCATACAGATAATGGAGGCGAGTATGCGGAAAAAGCCTTCAAATAGTTGTGGAAAGGAGGGCATCAAGAGAGAGTGGATAGTTCCATATAACCCACAATAAAATGGGGTCGCTAATATGAAGAATAGGACAATAGTTTGAGTAGTGAGGGCGATGTTATATGACCAAGATATGCCTAGATTTCTATGGGAAGAGGCATGTAGTACAAAAGTATATATTTAAAACAAGGTACCTTACAAGGCATTGGGGAAGATGACACCCAAGTATTCGAAAATTGAAAAGGAAGAAAGATTTTATTGTGTTGACAATTACTTGTGGTATTCTTGTATTCTTATTTACTTTCTTTATGTTCTTCTTTTATCTTCTTCTCATCAATAAATCATCAAATCAAAAGCATGAAGATCAATTACACTAGAAGTAGGCACTCATCCAAGGCTAAAACCCCTATGTAGGGGAAAACCCAATAAAACTCTTCCACTAATAGATTCAAATCAAATTGAGACAAACCAAGACCTTTTTGACTTAGAAAACGTCTTCCTCCAATCACCAAGTCAGCCCTTCCTTTATGTAGACACACTCTACCAAATCCTCCAAATATTAGCTCCTCAAATATTGCTTTGATCTAGAATTTCAACCACCCAGCTATAGAATTTTGGACCTGTAGTAACTACAGAAGTTTCGACCCCTATAACTTGCCCAGAAACTCTATGAAACTCGCACGTGCGAGAGAGATATGCTCTAAACATTTATTTAACTTCTTCCTTGAATTAGGTCTTCTTCTCCTACAATTCACTCTCTTTTTGTCATGTTTCTCTTGTAGATTGAACTTGTTGAGTATATGCTCCAAATGAGTTAAACTGTCTCTACATATGAAACTTCCATAGCGTCAAATTCAGTTTAATTGGTCTAACTTCTCCAGTAGAGGGACGGCTTAGTAAGGAGGTTCAAAATGACTATTTTTTACTCAAAATAAATTTCTTTACATGGTACAAATTTGTAAGAAGGGTCTAATAAATGTGACAAAAACTCTTTTGAGTCTTGACAAAACTTAGAAGCCTTAAATGGAGGCAATGACCTAGAAAATAAAATAATAAAGCATGAAACCCATGTTTTAATAAACAATTTTCCTTTATAGTAAAATTTCTTTTTAAGCCCCAAGGGTTAGCTTAGTTGGTCGAGTTCCCATTGCTAAGTATCTCGCCAGTTGGGAGGTCATGGGGTTGTTAGGTAAACTTGACTCGCGATAGAGTCAAAGTTGACCAGGTTAAACAGTGATGGTTTCGGGGCACATGGTATTGTGAACCCATAGTATTTTGTCAGTGTTATTATATGCAATGGAGCTTATAAAAGACTGGAAGGACTTCATTGTAATGCAAGACCCGGAAGTGAGCGGTGAAGGCTCACTTGGTCAGATTGGCCAGGGTTTGGACCAATGCTAATGAGATCTTATTAGGTTGGGTTTTTCCCCAGATTTTGGGTTTTCCCTGATAAACATCTGTGTTTATGTGTTTATGGACGTTGCTAGTTATTTTTATATTTATTCCTCTCAGTAATTATTTATGTTATTAGTAAATTTATTAACAACTGGTATCAGAGCCACATATTGGCTTAAAAGGGATTCTTTGATACCAGGGGTTTATAGTCCCTGATTAGATCAATGCAGCCTTTTTATAGCTTTGGGTTTGGAAAATAATGGTGGAACAATCGTACGTGGAAGAACCTTGAGGAGAATTTGTGGAAGATAGTGTCGTAACTGCCAGGGATCGCAGTGCATTTGGGATATTTAACGATTTGGAACATACTAACGAATTTTCTGAGATTCATGCAGTTATTTAAAGAAGGTCAGCAGAAGAAAATTGTTCATGCGGTTTCAAAAATTGTTCATTTTCTGCTATGTGAGGCCACTGATGCTGGAATCTACGAGGTTCTCGTTGAGCTCACAATTGAAGAGGTTTGATAGATGTTTTTGAGCAAATGAAATTGAGAGAGGCTAGATAAGAATCGCGGTAGCAATAAACAAAAAAAAAAAATTAATGAAGTCAAAATTATTGCATGTAAATGGGCATACTACTGTAAAACCTGGTAAGGCATGTGGACCCCTCGGTGAGCATCGGTAAAGTCTAGGTTAGACCTAGGTGATAGGGGGCATGCCGGGTTAAAAATACCCCGGGTAAAAACTCTGAGGGGGGTAAGGGCTAGAGTGAGCGGGATTATCTCACTTAGCAGGTTTGGTTGGAGTTAGTGAAGGAACCCCAAGTCAAGTTTAAGGGGGGAATTGTTGGGTAAACTTGACTCGAGATAGAGTCAAAGTTGACTAGGTTAAACAGTGATGGTTTTGAGGCACATGGTATTGTACGCGCATAGTATTCTGCCGATGGTATTATATGTAATGGAGTTTATAAAAGGCTGGAAGGACTTCATTGTAATGCAAGACCTGGAGGTGAGTGGTGAAGGCTCACTTGGTCAAAATGGCCAGGGTTTTGGCCAATGCTAATGAGATCTTATTAGGTTGGGTTTTTCCCCGAATTTGGGGTTGTCCCAGATAAACATTTGTGTTTATGTGCTTATGGTTGTTGCTGGTTATTTTTATATTTATTCCTCTTAGTAATTATTTATGTTATTAGTAAATTTCTTAACAGGGGTCAAATCTCCTCAATGTCCTTGGGGTTAGGGCTCACCTATTTGACCAATGTGTAGATCCCTTCAAGATGATACGCCTGTAGTTTTCCTGTGGATGTAGCGGCCACCAAGTGTCTATGAACTACCCTAAAAAATAGGGGAAAATTATTTTTTCTCTTTCTTTATTTTGACAAATAAATTACATCGTGACTCAATAACAATTATGAAGATTGACACTAGTTACATTCTTCAACACTCCCTATTAACTAGGGAGTTATACATAATTACATATATGCATAAGTACATGGACGATCTCAAAATGATGTGCTCCATGAATAGTCACACAACACATAGTGCTACTGATTAGATACTTGACCAAGGTATCTCACCGGGAGGGGACTAAGGTGTTTTCCAAGATTTAGCCATGCTAGATTTGTATCCAAGGTCGAAGCGATAATACCAATGCCACCCTCCCTACTTAGGGATCTAGACATCATAAAACATACATTATGACAAATGTACACTAAATGTAAAAACATTCAAATAATGTAATAGGACAATGATGTTAAGAAAGGATGGTTATGTACAATAGATATACCCTTTGCAAAATTAACATAGATTCAATTTCTCATTTATTCATTTCTTGTCATGACATAGCCCTTTATAAAATTAACATAGATTCAATTCCTCATTTATTCATTTATTTTCCTTATGTAGCTGCATGGTAACCTAGAAGAAATATTCTCTATAGGAGTGTGTACAACACTCCCACAACACTCGAAATATAAAGGTGAAATTTAGAAGTATGGCTCATTTCCAAGTTTCATGGTTTATTTTATTTGCGTAGCCCAAAACACCCAAATAAAATAACTTGGAGTTATTTCTTTCATAATTTGTCATTTAATTGATAACAAGCATGCTATTGTGTAAAGACAAGATATGGTGTTCAACTTTAATTTTGTCTTTTACTTGATAACAATCATGTTAATCCTTGAATCTTATTGTTCTCCATATTTTTGTTCTGTCTTAAAGCATATTTTAAAGTATATTAAATTTATGTTTTTATTGTGAGACCCAACCTTTGTATTCATTAGAAAGTAGATAATTTTCAAGAATTTTGTAAAGCTTTATAGTCAAATTATAAAAATATAAAAGTCAACACTAGAAGAAATTTTCTCTAGAGGAATATATAAAACACTCAAAACAAGAAGGTGAGATTCACGAGTACGGCTCATTTCTATGTTTCATGGTTTATTATATTTGGGTGGCCCAAAACATTGGTATTTTCTAGTGATATGAGTGATTGAGGCAATGTTAATGGTCTCTCTTAATAAGCTCACCAAAGAATATGGAATTAAGCCTAGGCAAAAGAATCAAAGCACTCTTGAAATTCCTTTTACTAATTTCGATGATCCAGGTGGCTCCAGAGACACACACAGGACAAAGAGGTCTTATGAAATCTTGAAAATCAAAATGATCATAATTCTTTCGAACTAGGACCAGAGCGTAGATCTTGTCGTCTTGATCGTGGCAGTGCAAACGGTTCATCAATTCAAGCTCGTATGAGGGAGAATGAGCCAGTCAAAGTTTTGGTCAAAATTGGGTTATGGGCCAGGTTTAAGTGTCCTACAATCTGACTGACCCCGAGGCATGAAACCTAGCTCCCAAAAGAGGTCAAAATTGTGGCCTCTTTAATTTGCCCAGTATCCCTTATTTTCTAAAGATTTGGAAAACACCTCTATTATAAATAAAAGTCAAAAAAATAATTATGAGGTGGCGGGCCACCACCCCTACCACCCCCCAACCAACATACCAAATTGTATTTAAATTTGGCCAACGGGCCATGACCCCTGTCGGCCCCCAAACCCAACATACAAACCATAACTATATTAATATTAATATGCGGCAAGCGCAGGCCACCTCCGGTGGACCTGCCCGACACCCCCAAAACTCCAATACATGTGTTGTAAAAAGGAGGGGCCGGTGGGAGTTGAACCCATGACCGGTGAGAGAGCCAGCCTTGCCCACGCGGAAACGTCATAACACACCCTCCAATACATGCAACGACCCCGACAATACACTCCATTAAGTGCACGCAACAAACCTTAATGAAACCACCAAACTCTAAATGTGCCACACATCAAAAACATATTGTGGAGGGTATGAGGCGAGCCACCCAAGGTGGACCCGACCCCCAGCAAAAATATACATTTTGGTTATTAAAAAAAACAATAATGTATTAAAATGATAGGGGTAGGGTTTGACCACCCGACCCCTCCTCAACTAATGGTTATTATTACTAATCCGCCCAAACGGATTTGTTGGTAAGTCCATCCATAAATCATATAAACCTTCATTTCACCAGTGCGCCCAGGCAGCTTGGAGGAATCAGGAATGGGAATGGAAATCGAGGGGAGTTTTTAATTAATTTATTTCTAGGTGGAACCATGATGGAGTGAAATTTCCAAGAGGGTGAAATTTTTGCAATGTCCAAATGGGACTAATTTTATGTCGATATTACACCTCTCAGCGACACAAACTCAATGGTGCAGTCTGTTTCCTGATTTGAGCAGCATATTTGTAGGGGAAATGAAGGAGATAATATTTGAGGAATCTAGGGGGAATCCAAAAGATTCCTTAAGCCCCAAAATTCCACTTTCTCAGAATTCAGAAATTTGATGGTGCATTCAAATTTCCCATTTGCTCATTCTATTTCTCAGCCACTTTTCTAAGTGGAGTGCAGGTGTCAACATTCATGTGTGAGCAACCATTTCCATGAGATTCGATTCTGCGAGATTAATGGTATGGCCAGCTTCATCAGTTTGACATCCTTTTCTTTATATGGCCTCTAGATGTGAGGTATATGCAGTGCGTTCATGTACTTCTTTTGCTATGCATTGTGCTGCACAGATCCCTGTTTGATGTTTGATGTGGGATCTTGTTTTCACACTTGTTTCATGATTCCTACCTGATGTGATGTAGAATCATTTGTGGGATGTACTTGTTGTCATTATTCATCATGTTTTATTTGAGATCACTTTGTCATCATGTTGATAGGATAATCATGTTGTTTCCATATATGTTTGTTGAGATCACTTTTATGCCATGTGGCAGGATGCTCACTGTCATCATGCAGGAGTTTATGTCATACTGATAGGAGTGCTTTTGACTGAGAGTTCCCATAGCGGAAAATATCTTGGAGCCACTCCTACGTGAGGGCATTTTCCTTGTATGATAGCGACATCACCTCTTGTTTACATCATCACTATTGATAGCAATGAATGCAGTGGCCTACACCATCTTGACACCAGGGCCTGGAGACATAGTCCCTCCTGGACGAACTTTGTTATCAACGTCTTGTTATTTTATGTTGTTGATGATTGTCATGTTCCTTCTTCTTTACAGCATGCACATGTATTCATTTATGTTTGTTTAAAATGAAATTTAACACATCACCAAAGTAAAAGGTCTTGGAAGGTTCCTTTGTCACACCTGGACCTAGATCAAGTGGTATCAGAGAAATCTTTGCGTGGATGTGAATTGCAAGCATAAGCAATGGAACATGCAGCGACAGAGGATAAAAAAGCAATGTATGAAACCATGCTCAAAATTTCCAAAAGGGTAGATATAATGTATGAAACTCTACAAAGAGAGACAGAGGAAAAGGAGAGATGACAGCTTCAGTTGTGGGCCACTGAAGAGGCCCTGGAAGAACTGAAGTGCAACAACTAAAGTCTTCAAACAGATAACACTAAATTAAAGATGCTTGTACATGAAGAGAGAGAGCAGAGACATAGTTTTCTATGATAGCTGCAAGCTAAGGAGGAGGCCTTAGAAACGTTGCAGCATGACGCATGTGAGGTAAAAAGTAGTTCTCCGTCTTCATGTATGTGTCCTTATGATGATTTCGCTGTTTTTGAAAATCATATCACATGAATTGGCTCTAGATAATTGAAGAAAATGGGTTATGAAGGAAAAGGCTTGGGCATTAATGGCCAAGGCATTGTCAATCCTATCAAAGTAGAAGAATTACCCTATTAGGCAGGACTTACGTATGTCAGAAAGGAAGTTGGGGAATGTGTCAAGACAGCTAGCGAACCACCAACAATAGATGATGAGAAGCCCTCATCAGTTCTTTCCAAATCGACAGAGGAGGTAAAATATGTTGATTTCCTTTAAGTTTCATCTTCACATAGTTTGATTTTTGTTGGAGATGTGGAGATCCCAATTACAGGGACAAACATGAGACTCCTTACAATAACGAGGCACAAGGAGGAAAAAGAACTTGGTGTTAATAACCAAGGCATAACTCAACCATTTGAGGTTGTGTAGAGACCTCAACTCCTAGGCTTGAGATACACCAAGAGAGAATGTTCGAAGGTGTCATATTCTTCCAAAACATCATCGAAATAATTGAGGGAAGAGAATGATGGGAACGCATCCCCATCATCCCATGGTAGTTCCCATTGCAGGGAAAGATCTAAGGCAAGCTCTCTTCATCATACTTACACCAGAGATAGCAAGGAAAGGTATAACCACTCTCGACATTCGAATGTCCATTTCGATTTTAATCATGTTTTTAATGATGAACGTAAAACATGGTATCGAAAAACATGTACCTTTTGTGGATTAGATAACCATACATTTTCTAAGTGCTGGAAAAGAATAGCAACACACAAAAGGATGAGGCATGAAAGACCCTCTCAACATCACGTAAAGAAACATGTTAATGAGATCTGGAGGAAGAATATCTATTGCAGTCATTGCAACAGAAGTGGCCATCAAAGAGCCACATGTTTGAGGCTCCATCTCGAGCAACGCCTTAAAAACAAAGATGGAGCTTGAGATACGATAGTGAAATGCCAATTTGTGCACAAGTGTTACAGTGAGATCAGCAAAGTTTTCTCTCCAAACTATGCGATTTTTTTGACTCAGACATGCCAGCCTCTCTCCTCTCTCAGCATATAGGTTCGACAGCCCTGCAGCTCTAATACCATGTCTCCAACATGCTGCCATCAAGGATATTGTTTGGATCTTAGCTTCCATGCCTTAAATCTTAGCTTCTATGTCTTTCTTTAAACCATCCATCTTATATTTTGTTACCTTTTTGTGCGAGTGATATTTGTTGCACTTGGTCTCGTAATTTTGATATATCAAGTTGCATTTCTTCCTCTTCTTCATGAGTCATGCTAGAGATTTCAGGTTGCTTACTAGGTGTTTCCATTTTCTTTCTTTGGGGCATCAATTACTGATAATAATGCTTCACTACTCCCTTTGAATTTCTTCAAACTATTTTTTCAAACCAAGCTTATGCAAAAATTTAAAAAAATCTACACACTTTCTCTTTTACTTTGTAGGATCTTGATAATGAATCTGATGTATTTTTGTAATTTTTGATATCCAAGGTCTGAAATTTCTTCCTTTTGTAACCCTCTGAGTAATATTTCTAGCTCCACAAGTCAAATCAAGATTGGATTCTCTAATGAAGATTTATGTTAAATCTCCCATGATGACCTGAGTATAGAGTTGTCCAGTAGGGCGAACTTGTATGACGTGCCGTGGGTCACTATTTCAACCTTAGGTTCTAAAAATGGTACCCAAAAAACTAGAATCTGTCCTCTTTCTATAACTTTGTACGAAAATTCAATCTGATGCTCAGAGAGAAAGTTATGATGATTTCCCCAAGGTGACCGGTTTGGAATGTAATTCAGGGGTCTGCAAAAACCCTAACTTCCTCATATTATATCTCCAAAAATATAGCGAGACAAGATCTTAAAATTTAGAGCCGAGGTTTAGACCAATTTCATCTGAAATGTGGTTTTGTTTTAGCTTCTGAAACTTCATAAAGAAAGTGTAATAGAAAACATTCCATGATGACCTGTTTTAGATGAAATTCAAGAGCTTGCAAAAACCCTAATTTCCTCAGACCATATCTTTGGAAATATACGGAGACAAGATATGAAATTTGGACAAAAGGTTCAGCAAGATTTCATCTCAAATGGATTTTTCTTTTCACTGATGAAACGTTAGAGAATGAAAGTTATAATGAAAATTCTGCGATGACCTATTTGGAGCAGCGAAACCGTAGAATCCAAAGCTCTTGTTAACACCCAGGTTGTTTTCTTTGACTCCTAAGAGAATACGGCCGGGGTAACCACTAACCAATCTTTGGGCTATAGCTTCTAGCCTAGCTGCAGTCAGAGAGGGCTCTCTCTATAAGGTTTTGTCACTGCTTTCAGTGAAGGTTTTAGGGTAGTTACGAGATGAATTTTTGGTTGTTTTTGTGTTTGGTTGGGAGGATGCTTCTGATTTCCTTAAAGAATATCTACAGGTGAGATTAATCCATTGGGCAATGGGGTCTAGGACAGTTTTCACTTGAGATCTTGTTTTTGGTGAGGGAAAAGGCTGTAGGGCCTGTGTGCATTTCATGAAACAAAAGGCAAATAGTGAGAGTGAGGTGAAAACAACCAGTAAAGAGCAGTTAAGATTTCTTTACTTATGCTGTATATTGTGAAAGAGACTTGTTATCTAGGAGCAATTGTTTGAATTCCCAAAACAACAACGCATTGTGATGACATAGTATTAAAGGTAGCAGTGAAGATTTACTCTTTAAATACTCTATCAGAAGAAAACATACAAGATAGTTTAGATTGAGTTCAGGGTAGCCAATGACCAAATCCTGAGACTATTCTCTTTCCTTACTATCTAGATTTTCAGGGTATAGAAAACATGAAAGACATAAGGAATAACAGGAGACACAGGTGAAATAAAGAGTCATGAGAAAAACTTATTGAGCCACGCTATGCACAGGAATCCTGCAACTTTGAGCCACACACCATCAAGAGATCAAGAGACAAACATCTTTGAAGAAATCCCACTGTCTTTTGTATTAACTGTCTGAGAGTTTGCAATATCAGAATAACAGAGAAGATATCAAGAGAATTTCTTACATCCGGAGTCCAACCCCTCTAAACAAATGCGAGGGGGAATATATAGAGGTTACATACAAAAAATATCTCAGGAATGGAGTCATCCGAGAGGAAAATATCTCTTACATTGGTACAGGAGAGTAGATGAGAAGTTATTACAAACATAAATGCCTCTTAAAAGCCTCTAACTACTGTTAGGACGGATTATTGACCTTTTGGCACTGCGGAGTCAGCTGTGCGGCTTTATCATAAATATGAAATGAAGTGCTCTGTCACTTTGATCTTTTGTATCTTCTTGGTCCTGCTGCCTGTACCTACTGATGTTGCTGTTGATGCCGAGTACCTGTGCTGAGTTGGCTTAGCGTCTTTATGCTTGCTGTCATGGCTTTGTCCACCTGTAGATGCAATATGGACTGTATTGCTGAAAAAAGATTTAATTCTTCAGCTTTGATTCAAAAGTAGCTTTATTAAGTCCTTCCATGTGTCTGCAGGGGGAAGCTGATGCCTCAAAATTGACCCTAAGGTCTCATTAGCTTCTGTGTACTTATAGAAATGAGGAGGCTCATCAAATAGATGTGCTACTTCATTTTTAATAAAAAATAAATTATCTAATTTCTCAAAAAGAGCCTGTCCTGTTAATCGGCCTACTGAAGATGACCCAGGAGCCTCAGCAATCTGTATTGCTGCAAAAGTGCTTACTCTTTTGATGTATTTCTCATGAGAGAGAAGTTTCCCTGATTCTTCCAAGTTGGGAAGCCCTCTGTCCTGCAGGGCTGTGAGCCTATACTGGAACTTATTTATATCTGCCTGTATATCATGGATCTTCCTGTCCAAGGTCTGAATTAGGTTCTTCATTGTTGTGGTTCTTTTGATTAGGGAAATGGTTTCAGTCCTATTGGCAATTCCCATCTT
>APFE030449595.1:60234-73461 GCA_000404065.3 Pinus taeda | reverse complement strand
TGGACAAGGGTTTCATAAGGCCAAGTACTTCGCCATGTGGGTCATTGATTGTACTGATTCCAAAGAAAGATGGCACTTAGCATATGTGTTTTTATTTCAGGGCCTTGAACAAGCTAATGGTAAAGAATTGTTACCCACTCCCAAGGATAGATGATTTGCTAGACCACCTGAAAGATGCTCGATATTTCACTAAGTTAGACTTGCACAGTGGATATCATCAAGTAAGAATGGAAGAAAGTGACATTTGGAAGACAGCGTTTAAAACCAAACAAGGACTCTTTGAATGGCATGTGATGCCGTTTGGTTTGTGCAATGCATATGCAACTTTCATGCGGGTAATGGATGATGTTTTGTGTCCTTTTCTTGATGATTTCGTTATTGTCTACTTAGATGACATCTTAATTTTCAGCAAGTCTAGAGAAGATCATGTCATGCATGTTAGGAAAGTACTTGATGTTTTGAAGAAGAATCAGTTATTTCTTAAAATGTCAAAGTGTGAATTTGGAAAGACTTCTTTGGTTTATTTGGGACACATAGTGGGAGGAGGTGCTTTGAGAATTGATCCTGCTAAGATTGAGGCTATTGTGAAGTGGCTTACTCCCAAATCCATTACAGAGGTAAGAAGTTTTTTGGGTGCAGCTCAATATTGGAGGAAGTTCATCTCTAACTTCTCTTCTATAGCCGCTCCTATGCATGCAGTGACAAGTGTGAAGCATGCTTTCCAATGGGGAGGCAAGCAACAAAAAACTTTTGAATCTTTGAAAGAGAAGATTAGTTCAGCTCCGGTCCTTGCATTACCGGATTTGAGACAACAATTTGGGAAACAAACCGATGCTAGTGATTATGCCATGGGTGCAGTTCTTCTACAGCATGGTAAGCCTATTGCTTTTCATTCTGAGACTTTTAATGGTGTTGTTGTAAATTATCCTACCTATGATAAGGAGTTGTATGCATTGGTACAAAGCGTCAAAAAGTGGAAACACTATTTGATGGGCAAAGAAACTGTTATACATACCGACCATCAGCCCTTACAATACTTGCAATCACAAAGCAAGTTACAACAGTCACGACACTTCAGATGGATGGGCTTCTTGCAACAGTTCCATTTGGTAATAAGGTACAAGAAAGGTACTCTGAATAAAGTTGTTGATATGCTTTCCAGGCCTATTATTGGTGATGTTACTTTACTTAAGAATGATTCCATTGTACATGATAGTTGCATAGAACAATATGCATCTGATGATGACTTTAAAGATGTGTATGCTAGCTTGAGTAAAGGGAATCATGTAGAGGAAAATGACTATCACATGCATAACAATTTGTTGTTTCATTTGGGAAAGTTGTGTATACCACAGGGGGAGAGAATAAATGTCATAAGAGAAGCTCATTCTTCTCTTATTGCTAGCCATTTTGGTGTAAGCAAAACAATTGCACATCTACAGAGGTATTGTTATTGGCCTCGCGTGGTGGATTCTGTTTCAAGGTTTATAAGAGGTTGTTCATTATGAGCTACAAGCAAGCCTAGTAATAGGAATCTTGTCTTGTATACTCCTTTGCCGGTACCTTCTAGACCATGGGAGAGCATCTCTATGGATTTTGTAGGAGGTTTGCCAAAATATTGAAACAACATGATTATTTACATGTAGTAGTTGATCGTTTCAGCAAAATGTGTATACTTATGCCTTGTAAGAAAACTATAACTACTGAACAAACTACTGAATTATTTTTTCATCATGTATGGATTCACTTTGGTTTTCCTACTTCCATTATTAGTGACAGGGATTCCAGATTTGTGGGGAATTTTTGGTCCAACCTATGGGAGATGATGGACACAAAGTTGAAGAAAAGTATTGCTTTGCATCCGCAAACAAATGGACAAACCGAAGTTGTGAACAGAACCATTGTGCACCTTTTGAGAGGATATTGCAGCAAGCATCCCAAGCTTCGGGATGAACATTTGCACTACATACATCATGCTTACAACCGTGCCAAGCACTCTTCCACAAACACCTCACCGTTTGAAGCTTGTTTTGGTTACTTGCCAAAATCACCTCTTGATTTCATTCTTGAGAAAGATGTTGCCATTGAGGGACATAGTGATATTGACAAAGCTTGTTCATTCATTGAAAGAATTCAGCAAATACATCAGCAAATTCAAGAACAGCTTGAGAAGAGTCAAGGCAAGTACAAGGAAAGACACGACAAGCATAGAGTCGATCACAAGTTTCAAGAAGGGGATGAGGTATGGATGTACATTAGTAAGGAAAGGATGCAAGGAGAAGGTAAAAAGCTTAAGCCTATTCGTTATGGTCCATTCAAAATCCTCAAGAAGGTTGGAAATAATGCTTTTCAATTATATTTGCCTTCCTACATGCAAATGTATTCTGTCGTTAATGTGGAGAACTTACGTTTGTATGAACCTCCTTTGATCGCTGATCACGAAAGCGCTATTTAGCTGCCATCTATAGAATATTTCTCGCCAGAATTCTTAGATGAGATGAAAGAAGATACAATCCTTGACAGATGGACACGCACTTCAAGGAGGGGCAATGTAGATTATGTTCGGGTTGGTTTCAAAGGAAACAAACTAAACAAGGAAAAGTGGATGGAGGTGGACAGAGTGAGGGCATTGTACCCTCACCTCTTTAACAGGTATTTGAAGGCTTTTGGGGTCCAAAAGCTTCCCAATGGGGAGGCGTGATCAGGGGCTCATATCCCAAGTGTCGTAAAATTCTCAAAAATGAAAGTGCTCATAATTGACTGAACCTAAACAAATGGATAGATCTCATCCTCCTGATTCCAGCACCCCAAACGGTTCGAAAAACGGTCGCTGTATGAGAAAGTTATGACAAAAACAAAATCACCCAATAACCCTTAATTTTTGAATTTTCAAAAAAAAATAAAAAAAGAACATTCCTTGGAATATTCCATGGAATATTCCTTAGAATATTCCATGGAATATTCCTTTTGAGCAGGCCAATCAAAAGCTACCACATGCCAAGCTCAGAAGCCGCCACGTGGCAAGGTGACGTCAGCAGCGCATTTCAAAATTTTGGTTGGGTGTATGGAGGATCGAACACACGACCTCCCGCATACAAGTGCCAAGCCTTACCGTTGGGCCACAACCATAGAAGTTGACAGGAAACTGAACCAATGGTTATTTAAATTTTCAAAATGTTTTTGGGCGGGAAATGAAAGGGGCCAGCCCCGCATGCATATGACCACAGCCGAAACCATGGGCTAAACCATTAACCGCCCAGCACAGAATCCGAGGCAAACCACCAACGTTTTTTCCGGTCACATGTGGGTTTAATAGGCCGTTAACTGACAGTTTAGTTGGCGGAACTTTTGGCGGAGTGACAAATTTGGCGGACCCGCCATAATTGGCGGAGTTAACTGGACTCCAACTAAAGTTAGCTGGAGTGTTTCTAGGCATAACTGGAGGAAAACTTTAATGGGCCATAACTTTGGCTAGGAAAGGCGGTTTTGGACAATTTTTTTTTTATTTATTTTGGGTATTTTCGACCTTCTGAAGCCATTGGCATAGTTTTGACAGCCATCTGAGGTCATTTGTAGAGGTTTTGGAGCCGTGGAAGTTCTAGGAGCCACTAGGGCCCAGTATTGTGAGAACTGTATAGGGTTGCAGGTATCCATTGGAGGTGAACCAGTAGTCAATCCTAAAGGATTCAAGTGTTCTGAATCCATTTTTATAGTCTATTCCACCTGTAGAGACTTCTATTCAGCTATATATTCATTTTGAGCATTTAATTAAAACGAGGACAAGCCCATTTGGGAGCCTTGGACCCAGCAGAAGTAGCCCAGGAGGGGTGAACTGCTTTATCAACTTCTTTTGCATCTGTGGTTGATTTATTTTGCAGAACAAATTCGGTTTAATGTGTTAAACAGTAAAAGGAAATAATTCTACTATGCTTAAATGTATCATGAACAGCTGAAAATTTCATTTGTTTCTTTACTACAAGACGTGGGCATCTTTTAAACATGTTTATTACTGAATTGAATACCTTGCAAACCATTTACAAGTAGTTTCAAATTCAGATCAGGGATCCATCTCAAACTCAATAGATTTTGCAACCCAATGTGCAGTTGTCATCTAAACCTGGACAACCTTTGGTTTCTGGTTCAACCCAGCAACCCATCCAGCCTACTATTCAAACTTCTGCACCTGGTGTAGCTCATCAGTCTAGGCCTAGTTCGCCTCGAACTCCACCTCAAACGACTGCTACAACTACTGTAGCTTCTATTCAATCTACCCCACCTACTTCTGGAGTATCGACAGCTCCAGTTTCTACTGTTCCTGTATCAACTCCTCAGACCTCTTTACCCCAGTCTGGACCTACAATTCAGACTTCGGTTCAGATGCCTGTAGGACAACCTGGTCCAAGTACGGTTGTCACAAGTCAACCACAATTTACTTATCAATCGTACCAAGGACAGTATCAATACAGTCCTACTGTGCAAAGCCCAGTTTATCAGTATCAACCGTACCCTGGGTATACATATCAACGACCTCAACCTCAACAACCCCAGTTTGGTTCAATTAATCCTGGTTTTCTAGGAGGATATAATATTCCTAATGCAAATCCAATTCCAGGTTATCCTGGATATCCTCCTCCTAGAGCTGGTCTTGTGACCCAAGGTTTTCGAGACCCTAACCATCAGTTACCATTTATTGCAACTATGGATTTACCTAACTTGTCGCGCCTTACAAAAAATCTAATTTATTATCTTCCGTACTGGTTGCCAATGCCTAATAAGTTGCCCAATGATATACCAAAGTTTGAGGGTAAGCCAGGAGAGGATTCGTCGAATCATGTGATGACTTATCACCTCTGGTGTGCATCAAATTCCATTATAGATGATTCAATTTGCTTACGGCTTTTTCAACGAACTCTAATTGGTCTTGTGGCTAAGTGGTACATTGAGTTGCCATGAAGCTCTTTTTATAATTTTAGTCAGCTAGCTACTTCATTCTTAACTCATTTTTAGTTGCCTGTCAGATATGACAATGGCACGGAATTATTAACTTCATTAAAACAGTCAACGTCTACATATATTTCAGACTATATTCATGAATGGCGACGACGACGAAGTTTAGTGAAAGCTTTTATCTCGGATCAAATTTTGGTAGAATGGTTTGTTAAATCATTATTACCTCAAATCACTGAGGATGTAGCTAAGGCAGGAGTAGTTACTTAAGAGCAAGTAATTGCTCAAGCTCAGTACCTTGACCTCATTTATATGCAGTTAAGTACTTTACACGAAAAAATCCCCGATCTTCCCAAACAAAATCAAATAACTACAACTCCTTCAGGGTCTCATGCTGTTGATGGTATGATTGGTTTAGTTAATACCAAGAGTAAGAAGAAATCTGCAAAGAATTCTTCTCCTATTATAACTTTACCAGATTCCCTGACAGGAGAAGCTTCCACTGAAGTTCCTACCGATATTCATGTCATAGAATCTTCTACGGCCAAATCAAAATCCGGCAGTAAAAAGAAGGGGAAGAAGAAAAATAAACAAAATGCAAAAGAGAAACCATAAAAGACTGAATCTACTAAGAGAAATGTAAACCTCGCTATCCTTGTCTCATCTATGACGAGGAGCACTTTACAAGATATTGTCCACATCGAGCTGAGGTTTCGAAAATCATCAAAGGTTCTCAAACGCCTGTTGTCTTGAAGGATCCTTTTCCTAGTCAAGATAGTAAGATGATAGGTTCTTCCTCAAATGCCTCAGAAGAACCAATTATGATGATGTCCCATGTCAGGATTGCGACGCAATTGCAAGATTATGGTAGTAAGAGTCCTGTTGGTGGTAAGGAAGCAAAATTTTCTAATTCAAACCCATCAACTTCAACTCCTTCTGGTTCCGATCCGCTACAGATCAAGAAACCTAATCCAAACTTAGTAATCAAACCGCCTGCTAAAGGTATACTTCGGAAGTCAGCTTTCAATCCACATGCGAGAGCTGCTCAGAACTATAACATTGTTGAAGATTTAGCTATATCCCCTTCAGCAATGTCGGCTTTGGAGGTGCTGCAATCATGTCCAACACAGTGTAAAATTGCTTTTGTTTGCTATAGGAGTTGTTGATATTCAGGATTCCAATCTTATAATCTTCGATTTAGAAAATAGTACACCTCGCTTGCCTCATCAAATGGCTTTCCAGATCCCAGTGTTAGTAAAAAACAGACCTTTCTTTCGGACTGTGATTGATGAGGGAGCTTTTATGTGTATTATGTCGATTCAATGTTGGAGATCACTTCGTTCTCCTACACTCAATCAATCCCCGACAATTTTAAAGGCCTTTTATGGCTGAGGGTTTCATCCTTCTGGCATTTTGCAGGATTTACCTATAAAGGTAGAAGGCAAAACTATTAATCTAGATTTGGAAGTGGTTGATGCCCCTCTAGATTACAACCTTCTTTTGGGTCACATTGTGTCTTACGCTATGACTGTTGTTGTTTCATTGGTCTTTCAGCTTATTAAATTCCCTCATAATGGAAAGATCATTACAATAGACCAGTTAAATTATTTTTAATCTGACCCAGCCTCTTCTGAGAGTATCCAACATGTCAGTAAAATAGCTCTCCCTTATAAGGATGTTGGAGTAGGATTGATTAAAGATTCTGGTTTACTAGGAACTTTTTCATTTCCTCCTCCTAACATATCACCTTCTTTTGCAACCATTCACATGATTTCATCGAACACTATTGCTTTTGTTGATCCTTGGATCGTACCTTCTGATTCTGAGGTGGATTCATTTGGTGATGCAATGCCCTTGAGTCCTACTGAAGTTGCATATCAGGCAATACAGTCGTTTTCTAACTCTAGTTCAACCGAAATTGATTCAATGAATGTGGTCCATGGGGAGTCACTTTCAATCTCAACCTCAGATTCAACAAATTTTTATGATCCTGTTCATACTGATGAGCAAATTCGTGAACTTTTATCTTTTGATGATTTACCATGAGAAGATCTTCATCATCGATCTTCATTTTTACCTGAGCTTGATCATTTGAAAATGATTTCTCATCTATTTTTACCACTGATTATGTCAAGGAACCACAAAATCCATTGCGACATCCTGATTCTGAGTTGAATTTGGTAAATATTTCTCAAACGATTCCTATTGACATTTCAGTGAAACTCGGAATTATTGAAAACATTCATATAGGTGCTTCTTGTACGGACGAGGAAATCCAAACTTATAAAGCCCTATTTCAAGAATTCCGCGACGTGTTTTCCTGGTCATATGAAGAAATGCCAGGAATTGATCCATCAATTGTTGTCCATGAAATTAAAACTTACCCAGATGCTAAACCCGTCCGAAAACGTTTGCATCAGATACATCCAAGAAAAGCTACTGCTATTAAAGCTGAAGTTGAGAAATTACTTCGAGCAAGTTTCATATATCCAATTCCTTTAATGGATTGGGTATCGAATATTGTTCTTGTTAAAAAAAAGCAAGGAACGATAAGAATATGTATTTATTATAGGGATATTAATCGAGCTTGTCCTAAAGACAATTACCCAACCCCCTATATCGATCAAATTATTGATGATTGTGCCGACAGTGAAATGTTCTCATTTATGGATGGATTTTTCGGTTACAATCAAATTAACATACTCCCTCCTGATCAACCTAAAACGGCTTTCATTTGTCCATGGGAGACCTTTGCTTATTGAAAATTACCTTTTGGATTGAAGAACGCCGGAGCAACTTTTCAAAGAGCTATGTCTTACGCATTTCATGACATCAAGCACATTGTGCAGCCTTATCTTGATGATTTACCTGCTCATTCATTACGTAGAGCCAATCATCTCACTCATTTACGAGCCATCTTTATGAGGTGTAGGCATTATCGAATTAGGCTGAATCCACACAAATGTGTTTTCTGTATAGAAACGGGTCATTTACTGGGATTTGTTGTCTCAAAAGCTGCCATTCGTGTCGATCCCTTGAAGGTTGAAGCCATTGTTAAATTACCTCCGCCTTCGAATCTTTGCCAACTCCAAAGTTTGCAAGGGAAAGCAAACTTTTTATGTTGATTCATTCCTAACTATGCCGAGATAACGAAAGGTTTTACCAGGTTGTTGAAATAGAACACTCCATTCTTTTGGGATGAGATAGCTTAGAAATATTTTGATGCACTTAAATAGGCGTTGACCCATGCACCATTATTGCATCCTCCCAACTACAACCAGGACTATTTTTTGTACCTCGTCGCTTCTCATTCTACCATTGGGATGGTTTTAGTTCAGGAAGATGAATTCAACGCTGAACATGTGATTTACTATCTTAGTCAAACTCTGAATCCAACTAAGCTTAAATATTCGCATGTGGAGAAATTGGCCCTGGTAGTTGTTCAAGCTATCTAGTGTTTTCGTCACTACATTCTATTATGCAAAACCACAGTAATTTCTGACTGTAACCCTATGACGTATATTTTGACTAAACAATTGCTAGGGGGCAAGTATTCCAAATGGATAGTTATCCTGCAGGAATTTTACTTGGAATTTGAGAAATCCAAGGCAAAGAAATCTTTGGTTTTCGCGGAATTGATGTGTGATTTCCCACGTACTGATACTGAAACTGTGGCAGAAGAACCCATTGCGGATGAATCCTTGTTTCTTATCAGTACTCTTGATCCATGGTATGGAGATATAATTGTCTATCTCCAAACCCAATCTTTTCAGCCTGAAATCTCACGATCTCAGCAAAGGAAAATATGTTTCCAATCCCAACTGTATAATATTATTGGAGATACACTCTATCATCATGGAGTGGATTCTATTTTCCGTCGTTGTCTAACTCATGAAGAAGCTGAAAAGGTTCTGAATGAATGTCACTCTGAAGCGTGTGGCAGTCATACATTTGGGTATGCCACAGCCCAAAAGATATTGCGCGTTGGTTATTTATGGCCATCCTTATTTAAATAATTGTATTAATGCAGTCCAGAAATGCCACAATTGCCAAATTTTTGATCGAAAGATGCGTGCTCCACCTGCTCCTCTCCACCCTATAATTGTCGTCGATCCTTTTGCAAATTGGGGTATCAATTTTATTACGTGTAGCCCTCACTCAGCCCGGGGACATGCGTATATCATCCTTGCGGTAGACTATTTTACCAAGTGGGCCGAGGCGATACCTACATTTTCGGCAGATGGCAAAACTACTGCAATTTTTGTTTTCAATCATATAATTGCTAGATTTGGTTCCTCAAGTGATTATTACTGATCATGGGAGTCATTTTCGAAACATCATGATGACTGAACTAACAAATCAGTTGGCCTGCGTCACGATAGCTCTACTCCATATTACCCACAAGCCAATGGTCTGGTTGAAACAATCAATAAAGTTCTAGTCACCATGATCCGACGAATCATTGGTATTCATTGGTCGAATTGGCATAACATGTTATTTTCAGCACTTTGGGCATACCGAACCTCAGTCAAAACATCAACAGGTTTCACTCCTTTTCAGCTTGTTTACGGGTTGGAAGCAGTGTTACCCATTGAATGCGAAATTCCGTCATTGCAAATAGCCATAGAATTACTCCCAGCCACTTCCGAAGAGGAAAAATGTTTGTTGTACTTAGCTCAATTAGATGAGAATCGACGTGATGTTGCATTAGCAATTGAGGCTCACACAAAACGGATAAAAGCTCAGTACGATCGTAATGTTACACCTCATAATTTTTCGGAAGGAGACCTAGTTTTATTATACGATCAAGCTAACGATAAGCTAGGGGCTGGAAAATTCGTACCCATGTGGCATGGTCCTTTTGTTGTTAAGTGTAAGCTGGCCAAAGGCACCTATGAATTAGTAGATTTTGACGGTGTCTCTTTAGGTAGACCCAGAAATGGGCTTTATCTAAAAATATATTATTCTTAGAGTTTGGTGTGGTGATTCTTGTTAGAATAGTTTCTTTCTAGTTGGTGTGCTTTAGATTAGAAAGTGTGCCTAGTTTAGAGAGTGTTTTATCATTATTCCTGCTTATCTTGGTTTTACTCTTGATACTGCAGATGTCGGTGTCTTCTCAAACATACATTGGTTTTGCTGATGGTGCTTGTCGTAGTACATGGAATATTTCTTCCGCAGCTTGGGTTATCTATTCACCCTCTGACGAGTTAGTATCTATGCATGGGGTAAGCCTTGGTCAAACAACAAATAACATTGCAGATTATAGTGCAGTGATTGAGTTATTATATGAATCCATCTCATTTGGGATTCGGAGTTTGATTGTAAGGTTCGATTCTGAACTCATTATATTACATCTCAACAAGTTTTATGCCATTAGGAACCCAGTCTTATTAAGATTATTTTTGAGAGTTCATCTCTTGGAACGTGAATTTGACTACATTAAATATCAACATATTCCAAGATATTTAAAGACATTAGCAGATGCAGTTGCTTCTCAAATGTTAAATAGACATTTGCAATAATCAAGACAGTAAATTTAAAAAACATTCCATAAACATGTTATACAAGATAGCCAGTAATAGTGATATATCATAGTATAGAAGTGTGTCAAATATACATCGTCTTCAATCATAGGTTGAAAAACACCTTCATCGGAAAAAATGATAGCACAAAAAGATATAAATGTCATATGAAATCTACAAAGGCGATCATCCTATCCCTAATGATGATCATGATAAGAAACCACTGCTCGGGCTACCCTACAAAGGAACCTCCTAAAAGGTCCTGGGACCCCAATCACATAGCGATGAAACCCAAGAGGAATATCATCTATACTAGCCTCTCAGATATCTACTATCAAGCGCTCTAGATGATTCTCCAATTCGGCCAAGGTCTCTATTGATTGGTCCCGTGGGGCCGATGTCGTAGCAACAGGGTGTCTTCTCTCATAGGGCGGGAGAGCGGCTGGTTGTCATGGAACCACATCTGCATTTAAAACTTTTTAATATCAATTTTTGGGCAATTTCAAAAAAAAAAAAAAGTTTAAAATTTTAGAAAATGTTGAAAATAATTTTACCTGTATCATCCCATTGCTCTCCTGGTAAAAGAGCCATGTCTAGATCACCACGATAATGCATCCCAACATATGGAAAGTCCTGTATCACGAAAATTTGGTTTCCCAACCAACTAAAATACTTAGGTGGGAATCGAAAAACCTTAGTCCCCTCCTCGGGATGACGAGCCATGACTGCAACCCAATGCATAATCATAGGATCTCGGGGAAGTCCAACCTCAACGAAAAGATGTTGTGGAACCAGCATAGGTACCCTCTCTAGGCCAAATCTCATAACTAAGAAACCATATCCAAAGTTCTTTAGTTGTCCATTATTTTCCCTAGTTAGTTGGCCTTTCACATTGGCCAACACAGCATCGCACTAGTTGAAGATGGTGCCTCGGAAGTAGTCTATTGCCATGCACATTTGGGAACCCGTAGCTAGATGCAATGTTGCACTCCCACACAGTCTGGTGACAGTAAATGTGATCACTTTAAGTTCAGGATGGCAGATGGTCTTAACATCTATCCATTTGTCCACAATTTGGACATTGCAAAACTCTAGTCGGAGACTAGCGACAGATTGGCCACCTAGCCTAGACCCGAATAGAGATAATCCTTCTTCTCTCTTCGGCAAACCAGTCAGAAAATAAATGTCCTCTAGCTCGATTTCAAGCCGGTGACCACCAATGATGAAACACTGGTCTTGCGTGCTCCACCTATCAACCAACCATTGTAGAAAGTCTATCTGAGCCCTCATGCCAAGTATGGCCCAGAATTTCAAAAGTCTGCATGCTCTTAATGCCTATATTGAAGGTGGATGGAGTAATGTGGCTTGATCCACATCTTCGTGTTCCCTTTATCGTCAAACAAGCATTTTGTGTACCTACATTGCAAAAAAGGTGGTTTAGAACCTTCTAATTTCAAATCATTTGGGTGGAAATGCAAAAAATATAGGGTTTCAAAATGTGTTTCGTGGGGTCTGCACCCGCCAGGTTAGGGATAGTGCATAGGTTCGCACTCGTCCTTAAGAGTAGGTTCGGGACCATGACTCTTTCATTTGTACGAAAACGTCGGGGTTCGCAGGGTACACATGGTATACCTGCGCAACCACCACGAGCGATTTTTTAACCAAAATTTCTCTTAAAAATCAATTTTAAAGCCCTAAAAATGAAAATGAAATGGATGAAATGCAAGATAAATATGATGTTGATTACCTGGAGAGGATAGTTCTCGATTCCAAGGGTCGGATTTTCCGCAATCTTCAAAGGAAGTTTTCTTACCAAAAGCTCTTACTTTTTACTCCAAAGTCAAACAATAAAAATGAATTTGCAAAAGCCCTTTTTATAAGATTTTTTGAATAAATGATTTTTTAATTTGTTTATTTGTCACTTTAAAAAGGTCACTTTTGATGCATTTTTATTAATTTTAAATAGATATGAGTAATGTTTGCATTTTTTGTGCAGAATATTGGGTTTTCAAGAAGAATTGATCATTTTCAACAAAAAAAACATAGGAGTCCTCTTTGAGTTCTTTTCTAACTTGTAAAATATGAAAAGATTGCCGAGTTTTCTTTTTAGACTCGTTAAAATAGAATTAAAAGGATGGTCCACTTACAACTCTTTTCTAACGGTATAAACATGAAAATATTGAGGACTTTTTTCGTTTCAAGTTCAATATTGGTAATAAAACGACGTGTTTTCGATCGCTTTTTTACTTTTTCAGATTGAAGGCACTAATTATGAAAAGTAATCCTTGATCGTAATGGTCAAGCGGTTCTCTCAAGTATTATTTTATACTTTTTTGGGCTTGGGAGACACAAACTTATGAAAAAGGACAACCATGGAGTTTTCTTAAGTTTTTCTTCTGACTCCCTAAAATTGAAAGACACCGAGTTTCTCCTATATTGGACTCGTTAAAATTTAACAGTAAAGGACCTGTTCAATTTCAAACAGGAATGGACCACTCCTTCTTAGGGTTCGAATCTTAAACTAAGTTGGACTCATCCGAAGGATGATCTTATAATCAAGCAAATGTTGTCCTCCTCAAGCTTGTCAAAAATAAAGAGGTACTTGCTAGAAATGGTGGAGGAAAAGAGAGAAAAATGAACCTGTTTGTTATACTTTGTGTTTAGAAAAGCAGTTAACCACTCTTGAACACGACACTTTTTGTTCACCTGGGTTGGGAAATCCTTTGCCTAACAGTTAATCAAACCATATTGAAAGTCT
>APFE030449595.1:42609-59719 GCA_000404065.3 Pinus taeda | reverse complement strand
CTAGTTCGGGAAGCAGAAATGAAGACCCTGGATCTAGTTTCCACCATCCAGGCTGCGAGGAATTTTGTTGTTCATTATACAGTGGACTATTCATAAACAGATGGCTGCGCCCATACTATGTCTACATATGTCTATACTTGTGATGTATTACAAAATCATTCCTGTATCAGAGCAGTTTAGATAGTTTCTAGTTAGTTTTGATCTAAGTATGGGAATGCCTACCTCAACGATGATATTGCATTGAATGTTTTTACAGGTTCGGACAGGGGTATCCATAGGAAGATCCTTGAAACGATAAAGCACTTCACTCTTCTTAGATGACAAAAACCATCCTCATCTATTACAGACTTTGCACTTTAGGGGGCAATCTATTGCACAAAAATTGTCACTTGGACTTTCTACAATCAATATAAGTCTATCACCACTCATACATACCTCCTTTACAAGTCTTAAACCTCAGCTCTGCATATCAAGCTTTGAAAATGAGAGGAAGTCCTTAAAAATCTCTAAAACTTTGGTTTTGCACTTTCTCTTAGCATTACCTGTGGTACCGCACCCATTGGTCATGTCCCCTATGCACCTGACCGCTTTGTATATGCGTTTATGGGTGCAAACCCCTGTAAAAGTTAAAAGGTGCAAGTTTATTCTTAAAAACTCACTTTGAGTCAATTCTGGAAGCTTCTAGAGGGAATCTTGCGCTGGCAAGTTCACTCCTTGAGGGTTCATGCATCCCATTCCTTAAGGAGCTAACCCATTGATGTGAGGAGCTTATCCCCTTGAAGAAGGACTCTATCCCTTCAATGGTGGACCTGTAACCTCCTTCCCTTGCACTATAAAATGAAGCTTTGGGCTAGTTACTTGAGAGGTTGAAAGCTGAATATTTTTTAGGGTAAATGCTGCTAGAACTTAGTATTCCTTATTGAGCTTTTGAGAGGAAAGATCACATACCTTTTGATCTCATTTGGAAGAGAGTGAGGCTTGTCAAAGTAGAGGAGATTCCTACTTGGACCCTGGGAAGAGCTTGTACAGCATCAAGGCACCGAGGTTGTAAAGTTCTTCTTTCCCAAAGTTAATGCAATCAAGTTTGTTTTTCTCAATAAGCTGTGTTTAATGGTTTATTTCATAGACTCCTTGATCACTATGATGAACATGATTTATTATGTTAGCTATGCAGGTGTTCTTTGATGTGTGCTTGTTTGTGTTTGTAGGTTATTTAAAGGAAACTCTTTGAAGCTGTTGGAGCAAGGCTGCCACAAACTAGCGTTGGACTTAAGGTAGGGTGTAAGACACCTCTTAGTTTTTATTAATGAATCGAATATGTTTAGAGAAAAGTAGATTTTCTTGTCCTGCTTGTTGCTAGATATCAATTGATACTAGGGAGATCAGTCTTGTTTGCAAGAATGATTTATCCGCTTAACACTTCCCATTTTGATCTTTGAAAACTTCCAAAACATCTGAGATGAAATAAAATGAAAACATTTATAAAGCAGATCTATGAGAGAGACTGAAAAATTACCGATACTAGAATTCAAATTTTCTGAAACCACTGATTTAGTAATAAAATGTACCGGGTATATATCTATCTGAGGACACTGGAAATCCGTGTAGTCGAAGAGTTCAGAACCCCAAGGAAGTTGAGTTGAGATCAATAACAACACTCTCTCTACCACATCCAATGCCTTTCTCGCTCCAATAGCTGCAGACCAAGATCGATAATTTATGGTTATAAAGCACAACAAAGAATGATGATAAGGCTACGGTGACGGACCTACGAAAAATAATCCAAAACTGATTTTATTTCATTTATGAAATTGTTAAGTGTGAAGCCAAATTCATGAAACACATGCAGGATTCAAAATTCTTCTACACCACCATTAGTTTCTAGATCTCCAGGATTCTAGATCTTTCTACACTGCCATTTGTTTCTAGATCATTCCAGATCTCCATCTGAATCACATACAGGATTCTAGATCCTTCATCAGCCTCTATAAACTTGTAATTTCTCTGGCCAAGGAAAGCAAGCCAAGGCCCAAGCTTGTTATGTAATGCAAAGTGATTTTTGTTCTCCAGTCATTGTTTTATCTATTCCGTTGTTTCTGATTGAGTAATCCTGTTGTTTCTCCATTTGTCTGTCTCTGTAGATTATTCTTTTCTATTGTCGTCTAAGTCTCTAAATATAAATTTGTTGTGTGTTATGTATGCTAAAAAATAACAACTGGTATCAGAGCTAGGGTCGAATATCCACTGTGCAAGCTGCTTAGTGCCATCACCTTACTTTGGTAGCATTCGTTAAAACGTTGGTTGTTACCCTTAGAGCTATTGAAGGATCTGTCCAAGAAATAGCTAAGGAACGCTGGAACTAAAAGACAGTTGCTACAAGAAAAACAAGGTCGTGGATCTATGTTGAAACGTGTTGCTGGAGTTTGAAATGTGTAGATCCTAGAGTTTGGAGTTGAAACACGGTGTTCGTAAGTTTTTTTTTAAATCAAGCTTGCACGTATACATCAAGTTTTTTTCTCAAACCAACATGAAATGTGAAAAGGTTAAAACGTTATATATGTTTTTATATTTATTATGAAACATATATAATTATATGTTGGAATTTTGAAAAGTATATTTTAAAAAAGGAGCAGGAATTTTGAAAAGGGTATTTTAAAAGGAGGAAGGTCATTATTACTAAATTTTAAAGAGTAATAATTAAAGTTTTATTTTTAAGTGGAGTTTTTTTGTTTTGGGGCATGAATTTGATTGAAAATGGAGACAACAGTTACAGGTATGGAGAAGTTGAGTGGGGCTAATTTTGCCCAATGGAAATCACAAATGGAGGATATACTGATTTTAAAGGATCAGTATTTGCCCATTGAGGGCACAACAAAGAAACCCTCATCGATGACGAATGAAGAGTGGAATAAGCTAGATAGAAAGGTGATTGCAACAATCCATCGATATTTAGCAAAGAATGTGTATTTCTATGTGTCCGGAGAAAAGACGGCTGAAGGATTATGGAAGAAGCTCCATGATCTATATGAGAAGAACACGACATCAAACAAAGTGTTCTTGATGAAGAAGCTTTATAATCTCAAAATGAAGGAGGGTGCTTCAGTTGATGAGCACTTGAATGCATTTAATATTATTACTAATCAGCTTGCCTCTATTAAAATCATTTTAGATGATGAAATTAGAGCTATTTTGCTAATGTGTTCTATGCCAGACAACTGGGAAAATTTAATTATAGCTATGAGCACTTCAAAAACTACAAGGACCCTGAAGTTTGATGATGTCAACAGTAATTTAATGAATGAGGTGTTGTGACGCAAGTCAATTGCGGAAAACGAGGGAGTAGAGGCTCTAGCTCTAGCTGATCGTGGTAGGAGAATGGATCGAGGCCGACAAGGGCGATCAAGATCGAGAGGCTGATCAAAATCAAGGAGAGGAAGGATCATCTGCTTTCATTGTGGCAAACCCGGGCACATGAAGAAATAATTTCGATTCTAGAAGAAAGGACAAAAGGATCAGAGACCGTCTAATACAAATCACAAGTCATCCAGCACAAATGAAGGTGAGAATACTGTTGTAGCCACAGATGGTGATGCGTTGTTTACTGTTTCAGTAGAGGATGCATGTGTATATACATCTAGCAGTAGCTTTGATTGGATCCTTGACTCTAGGGCATATCACCATGTAACCCCATGCAAGGATAGTTTTGTTTCATATAATCCTGGTGATTATGGCAGAGTGCATTTGGGGAATAATCATTTTTGCAGTATTGTTGGAGTGGGAGATGTCCAGATCAAGATGAAAGATGGACAAGATATATTGTTGAAACAGGTCAGGCATGTACCAGAAATGCGCATGAGTTTAATCTCTATGGGACAACTGGATGATGAAGGCTATTCGACAAACTTTGGAAAAGGAGGTTGGAAAATTAGCAAAGGTGCATTGGTCGTGGCCAAAGGACCCAAGACAAGAACATTATACACATTGAAGACACTGATAGGAAAATCAGATTTGGTTGTTGTCACAAAAGAAGGAAATTCAGTAGATCTTTGGCATAAGTGTTTGGGTCACATGAGCGAGAAGGTTTTTAAAATCCTTGTTGATAAAAATTTATTGCCAGGTTTGAAATCCTACAATCTTGATATTTGTGAGCATTGTATATATGGTAGACAAATAAGGGTTTCATTCCTTAGAGATGGCCATGACAGAAAGAAAAATGTGTTAGAATTGGTACACCCAGATGTGTTTGGGCCTGGTAACATCAAATAATTAGGAGGAGCATCATATTTTGTAACATTTATAGATGATGCATCCAGGAAGGTTTGGGCATATCCTATGAAAAATAAAAATGAAGTGTTTGGAATATTTCAAAAATTCCATGTTGTTGTTGAGAGAGAGACTAACAAATTGTTGAAGTGTTTAAGAATAGATAATAGTGGAGAATATTGCTCAAATGCATTTAAGGAATATTGTAACAGGTTTGGCATAAAGCATGAGAAGACTGTGCCTGGTACTCCTCAATAGAATGGTGTCACAGAAAAGATGAATCATACCATTATGGAAAAGATGCGAAGTATGTTGTCCAATTCCAGTTTGGAGAAGAATTTTTGGGCTGAAGCAGTCAGGACCACTTGATACCTCATAAATAGATCTCCAACTACAGCCCTGGATGGCGATATCCCTGAAGAATTTTGGACTAGTAAGAATTTGAATTATTCTCACTTGAAAATATTTGGATGTGAAGCATTTGTACATATTCCCAAAGACAATAGAACTAAGCTAGACGATAAATCTATGAAATGCATTTTTTTGGGATATGCGACTGAAGATTTTGGTTATCGTCTATGGGATCCAGTCAAACATAAAATTATTAGAAGTAGGGATGTTATATTTAATGAGTCAAAAATGTTCAAGAGGACTGTAGGAGAGTTGGAGATCAAGAAGGTTATTGATAGGTTTGAAGAGCAACAGGAAAACATACCACCAATACAAGAAAATGAACAGAAAATTCAGGAGCATGAAGAACAACAAGTGGAAAATGATCAACAACAAGAAGAAGGAACCTTGCAAGAACCTTTACAGGAGATTCAACCTGATAATGCACCACCACAGTTGGTTCATAGATCTTCTAGGCCTCATAAGCCTTCACAAAGGTATCCTACTTCAAACTATATTTTTTTGACTGATGAAGGTGAACCTAATTGTTTTCAAGAAGATTGTAAAGTCGAGCACAATAAAGAATGGAAGAAAGCAATGGAAGAAGAAATGAACTCTTTGCAGGAAAGTGAAACTTGGGAGTTGGTAAACCTCCCAAAAGGTAGAAAGGCTCTACAAAATAAATGGGTGTATAGGATTAAGCATGAAGGTGACGAAAAGAAGGAGAGGTATAAAGCAACGCTGGTGGTGAAATGTTTTGCCCAAAAAGAAGGTATTGACTTCACTAAAATTTTCTCACCTGTTGTTAAAATGTCATCCATTAGAGCTGTTCCTGGTCTAATTGTTGCTTTAGACTTAGAATGTGAACAGTTAGATGTAAAAACTGCATTCCTTCATGGTGAATTGGAGAAAGAAATTTATATGGAGAAGCCAGAAGGCTTCATAAGAGAAGGCAAAGAAGGCCTTATTTGTAGGTTGAAGAAGAGTCTTAATGGGTTGAAATAGGCACCTCGACAATGGTTCAAGAAATTTGATCCATTCATGTTTGAACATGGTTTTCAGAGGTTTGAAGCTAACCATTGTGTCTATATCAAGAGGTGTGATCAAGGAAAGTATACCATATTATTGTTATATGTGGATGACATGTTGATTGTTGGGCATGATAAGAATAAGATCAATAGGTTGAAGAAATATTTGGGTAGCAAATTTGCAATGAAGGATTTGGGACTAGCACAACAAATATTGGGCATGCGGATTATGCGTGACAGGAAAAACAAAAGGTTGTGGTTGTCACAAGAAAAATATATCAAGAAGGTGCTTGACAGGTTTAATATGAAGGATGCCAAGCCAGTTGGTACACCTGTTGCAGCCCACTTCAAGCTGAGCACTAAATTATGTCCTAGTAATGACAAAGAGAAAGAAGAAATGAGTAGGAATCCATATGCTTCAATATTTGGTAGTTTGATGTATGCCATGGTATGCACACGACCAGACATTGCATATTCAGTGGGAGTAGTGAGTATGTTCCTTGCCAATCCAAGCAAACAACATTGGCAAGAAGTAATATGGATTTTGAGGTATCTCAAGGGTACTAGTCATTATTGTTTATGTTTTGGTCATGATGAGACTATGATTGAAGGATTTACAAATGCAGATATGGCTGGAGATATGGATACCAGAAAGTCCACTACAGGTTATTTATATACATTTGCATGTGTAGCAGTATCTTGGGTGTCAAGGCTACAAAGAATAGTAACCCTCTCTACAACAGAAGCAAAGTACATAGCTGCAATAGAAGCTTGTAAAGAGATGTTGTGGATGCAGCAATTCCTAGGAGAGATATAAATAAAGCAGGACAAGTATGTTTTATATTGTGATAGTTAGAGTGCCATTCACTTGGTGAAAAACCCAGCATTTCATTCAAAAACCAAGCACAATGACTTAAGGTACCATTGGATCCGGAATGTGTTGGAGGGAGAACAATTATCCTTGGAAATGATCCATACAGATAGGAACCCTGCTGATATGCCCACTAAGATTCTACCATGAAATAAACATGATTTATGTAGAGGCATGGTAGGACTTGGTGTGACTTAATGACTCTTATTTGGATTCAAGTGGGAGAATGTTAAGTGTGAAGCCAAATTCATGAATCACATGCAGGATTCTAGATTCTTCTACACCACCATCAGTTTCTAGATCTCCAAGATTTTAGATCTTTCTACACCATCATTCGTTTCTAGATCATTTGAGATCTCCATCTAAATCACATACAGGATTCTAGATCCTTCTTCAGCATCTATAAATGTGTAATTTCTCTGGCCAAGGAAAGCAAGCCAAGGCCCAAGCCTACTATGTAATGCAAAGTGATTTTTTTTCTCCAATGATTGTTTTATCTATTCCATTGTTTCTGATTAAGTAATCTTGTTGTTTCTCCATTTTTCTGTCTCTGTAAATTATTCTTTGTTATTTCCATCTAAGTCTCTAAATATAAATATGTTGTGTGTTATGTATGCTCTGAACTAACAGCTGGTATCAGAGGTAGGGTCGAATATCCACTGTGCAAGTCACTTAGTGCCATCGCCTTACTTTAGTAGTGTTCATTAAAACATTGGTTGTTACCCATGGAGCTGTTGAAGGATCTTTCCAGGAAATAGCTAAGGAATGTTGGAACTAAAAGACACTTGCTGCAAGAAAAACAAGGTCGTGGATCTATGTTGAAACGTTCAACGCTATCCACCATCCAAAGTTGCTCAAGGAGATCATTGTAGGCAGTGATTGTAAGTGAATTGAATATCTCCTTTACTTCCCCAACAAGTCTATCAGCACGTTCGCGGTAAGAAGGTGCCTGAAATTAATTGGATGGGAATAAATTTATCATATTAATTGAATCTGAAGAATGAATCTGCAGAAAAAATAAATTCAGTGGAAGTTGAAGCTAATAACCCACCCCATAGGGAGTTGAGAGGGACTAGATGAAATCGTCGTCCCAGAGATTGGAATGATAATCGCCTATGTGTCTTTGTACACCATGATAATCATCAGATAAACTCATGCTCACAGATTTGCTGCACGGCTGGGCTTGGTCGACGGAGGCCATGGGTACAAGTGATGAGATAGAAGAGCCATCTGATCAGATAAAATGGTTGTTGTGTCTATGTGGCACAACCTTGTTTCCATATATATATAGAACATTGTACATGCATGATTTCAACACTGTTACACTATGCTTATTGGAGGAGGACAATCACCTAGACACCAAGGCTCGTCTTTATGGATACCGGTGATTAGTGGCTAGCGTGGATATCAACAATGACATCTAAAATATCAACAAAGTCGAGTGGTGAGTCTCGTTTGGAAGTGGATATGTTAAATGTCATTTGTACCTAATAATATTACTAATTAATAAAGTCAAGTAGCCATTGTACTTTGTAGCCTCCAATCCTTCGTTTCAAGTCTCCTTGGCGGACTTGGATTTGCTTTTTTAAGTCAAGTCTCCTTTGCACACTAACATTATTTTAACGAATTGACGCACTTGCTTCATTCAATAATTCTTTTATTATTTTAGTGAAGTGGCCCACATGCTTCCCTCAATAAGTCTATTACTAGCATTGGCACTAAAAAGGATACGACAATAGAAGCCTAGATGAGTGTAAAGTGATGCAAAGGTAGCATTGCATTAAAAAAGGATGTGGATGTGGAAGATGTGTGGAAGGCGTGAGGAATCAGGAGGCAAGGAGTGGGGTAATGGGAAGAAATTGGTAAAGTAGAGGACTAGGTGTGGCACATAGACATCTTGAATGAATCCGAAACAAATTATGACAATTTAGGTAAAATTGTTCGTTGTAAATGATTTCTTTGGGTGAATTATTCATCTCAAAAGCAAACCCCTTTTAATATACCCTTTTGAATATATTGAAATAATTTGCGAAGCTATAAAACTTAATAATTTTATTTACTGGTGTGTGGGAAAATTTTGTTTGGTCTAAATGTGACTACTTGCTTTCATATATGTTGCTTTTATTACAATATTTTAATTTATTCTATGGTATTTTAGTTTATTGTATCTCCAATCTTGCTTGATCAAACTTACTCCTCAAGTAAATAACTAACATATAGGCGAGATTGTCGAAGAATATGATTTGGAGATGAGTTATTTTCAGCATCTAAAATGTTAAAGGGATCTTTTGTTGCTTTTTTATTATGGTGAATTGGATTTTTGATTTAAGATTTTGGGATTGTTGCACATATCATATATTCTTGTCATTATTGTGTGATAAGTTCTTATCCTATTCCATTTCTTTATGTCATGATTTGAGCCTCCTCATTGTTAGGTTTTATTTTTAGAGTTGAATGGTGTATAATTTTTTTGGCATTGTTCATGTCTTATTATCTGTGAGCCTAATGCACCGAAGACAATAACAATATAAGTTTACATTCTTATATATAGTTTTCTAGAGTTCTAAATCCATGTTTTCCATGTTGCATTTATTTTTACAACTGTAGAGATCTTGTTATATAGGGTGTCATCATGTTTATAAATTTGATCTTCTCTACAAAAACAACCTCTCCTAGGCTATCTCTGTTTGAGCTAGAAACATTTGGTAGTCAATGGCAACATTGATATTCAATAGTATATCACTGAACCTATATATGTTCTGCTTTTGATTGTTCCTCTTTTGGAAGGAGTGGCTTGAATTGAGGATTTTGTTACCATGAGTCCAAGTCTATATAAGAACATGAAATAGTAGGAAAATGTCCATAGGACATTAGATGTTGCTTGTTTATAAGATTTCTTTAATACAATGGTATAAATTGCTTCTTTGTTGGTTGTTACAATATAACGGCATCCATATGTTATGATCTTCATCAATAGTGAGGACATTTACAAGTATTACAGACACTGTCTTATGAGCTGTCATAATCCATTATATATTTTTCAACCTTGTTGAACTATTCTGTGGGGAATTAATTGTACTTTGAAGCAGATATTTGAAATGGTTTTTCTTAGAATAATCCTTAGCCTTCGTCAACGTTTAATCCCATGACAAAATAAGAAAATTTCCATAGCCATGGCAGAAATAAGGTGCAAATGCTAGTTAATTTATATGAAATTTATTTTTTAATCAATTTTGTGTTCAATTTTTTTGCTAAACAATAAAGAGTGAAAATCAATCACAATCATTACATTATTTTAAAAGAATGAAAATCAATCACAATGATAACATTATTTTAAAAGAGGTAAATTAATATTCTAAATTCATTAATTTCCCCATCTATTTATGGGCAAGAAAAGAAGTTGATGTAAAAGTCCCAATAGATGAAGGATCAAGATCTAACGAGGAAGAGGAATCAGATTCCAGCGGTAAACATAGGCTAATTCCTAGGTCCCAGCAAAGGAAGAGGTTCGAGCATATGAAGAATCAGAATCCAGCGATGACCGTAGGCCAATTCCCTCACAAACATCAACATCGTTTGATCATATTCCTCTACTACTATTCAAGCTTCTCAAGCTTCAGGATGAAAGAACCTTGGACGTATAAGAACTTGAGACGAGACTCTACAAGACATGATGACCTCGACCATGACAAAACTTACATGATGTCATAAAATCTCTATAGTAATAGACGACGAATCAGAAACAATGTTGTGAAGAATAACTTCACAATAAGACACCTATCGACGTAATTATTTGTATGAAGTGGTCCACATGCTTTGCTTTAAACTCAAATGTGTTTCAAAACTCAATTGACTTCCATGTAAAGATCAAATCGGAATGAGAGGGTTATATCTCAATTTAAAGGATTAAATTTATTTTAAGTAGCACAACAACATTAATAAATGTGGTTGACATACGTCGTAGGTGTCAACATAATATTATAAACCATAATATCAAGACCAATATTATAACCCTAATATTAAAAATTAATATATTAATTATGCATTAAGAAAATATTGTATTAATAAATATTAACTAATATTAACCCCCATAAACCTTAGGGAGTAATATTATAAATCGAAGGGAATAATATTAAACCAAGGGGATAATTATTATTATTATTATTATCCATTTTTAAGGTGATAGCCAAGCCAGACACCAAATTGGTGTATGAGACCCCCTTGTTTGTGGGACAAGGGACCCACCTCTGCACAACTATTTGACTGCTAAGTCTATGAAGGCATACATACTCTACCCTCTCTAGTTTTGAAATTGTGACCTCTTAGGAGGAAACACATGCTTCTAACCATTAGGCCCACTCAAGTTGTATGGCCCTACAGATTAATATTATAAAACCAATGGATTATTGATATTATTGATAAAAAAAAACCCAACGGAATAATATTAAACCCTATGAATATGAACCCTTAGATTAGTAAACCCAAGATATTGATATTATAAACCCAAGGGATTAATTTTAAAACCCAAAGGGATTATAAACCTAATGAAATAATATTAAACCCAAGAGATTAATATTATAAACCCAATGAAGTAATATTAAACCCAAGAGATTAATATTATAAACCCAAGGTATATAAACACTAAGACAAATATTATAAAGCCTTAAATAAACATGGTTGACCATGATTGACCATGATTCATTTTCATATTGAGACAATCCTTGTCACAATGCGAAGTTGGACCATGGGTTACCATACTTTACCATGATCGACTTTGATATGAAGACAATATTTCTCACAATGCGATGTTGGACCATGTTTGACTATGATTGACAATGGTTGAAAATGATTAGTATTATAAACCCAAGGGAATAATAAACTCAACAGATTGATATTATAAACCCAAGGGATTAATACTAAAACCCCAAGGGAATAATTTTAAACCCAAGTGACTAAGATTATAAACCCAAGCTATATAAACCCTATTATTATAAAAAATAAAACAAACATGGTTGACCATTGTTGATTTTCATATTGAGACAATCCTTGGACCATGATGGACCATGGTTGACCATGGTTGACCATGCTAAACCATGGTTGATTTTCATTGATTTTCATATCAAGACAATCTTTGTCACAATGCGACGTTCGGCCATGGTTGACCATCATTGACCATGGATGACCATGTTTGATTTTATAAAACATGGTTAACCATGGTTGACCAAGGTTGACCATGATTGACATTGGATGGCCATGGTTGAACAAGGTTGACCAGGTTAACCATGATTATCATATTGAGATAATATTTGTCACAATATGGTGTTGGAACATGGTTGAGACAATCATTGCTTTTTCATTGAGACAATCTTTGTCACAATACGACTTTGGACCATGGTTGACAAAAGTTGACCTTGATTGACCATGGTTGACCATGATTATCATATTTAGACAGTATTTTTCATAATGTGATGTTGGACCATAGCTGAGACAATGATTGATTTTCATATTTAGACAATCTTTGTCAGAATGTGACGTTGGACCATGGTTGACCATGACTAACCAGGGATAACCATGATTGATTCTATAAAACATGGTTCACCATCGTTGAATAATATTAAGCCCAAGGGACTAATATTATAAACATAAGGTATATAAACCCTAAGATCAATATTATAAACATTAATATAGACATGGTTGACCATGGTTGATTTTCATATTGAGACAATCATTCTCATAATGTGACGTTGGACCATGGTCAACCATGGTTGACCATGATTGATTTTCAAATCGAGAAAATGTTTATCGCAATGCAACATTCGACCATTGTTGACCATGGTTGATTCTCATATTTAGACAATATTTGTCACAATGCGACATTGGACCATGGTTGACCATGATTGAATTTATAAAATATGGGTGACCATGGTTGACCATGATTCCTATTATAAACCTAAGGGAATAAGAAACCCTAGGAATTAATAATAAAAATCCAAGGGACTATAAACCTAAGGGAATAATATTAAACCCTAGGAATATGAAACATTAGACTAATAAACCAAAGAGATTTCTATTATAAACCCAAGGGGATAATAAACCCAAGGGATAAAAATTATAAACCCAAGGTATATAAACCATAAGATAAATATTATAAACCCTAAAATAAAAATGGTTAACCATGGTTGAGTTCCATATTGAAACAATTCTTGTCACATTACAACGTTGGACCATGGCTGACCATGATTGATTAAACACTAAATTAAACATGGTTGACCATGGTTGATTTTCATATTGAGACAATCTTTGGACCATGGTAGACCATGGTGGACCATGGTTGACCATGGTGGACCATGTGGACCATGGTTAACCATGCTAAACCATTGTTGATTTTCATTGATTTTCATATCAAGACCATCTTTGTCACAATGTGACGTTTGACCATGGTTGACCATGATTGACCATGGATGAATGTCTTTGATTTTATAAAATATGGTTGACCATGATTGACTAAACCTAATGGACTAATATTATAAGCCCAAGATATATAAACCCTAAGATAAATATTGTAAAATCTAAAATAAACATGGTTGACCATGGTTGATTTTCATATTGAGACAATCCTTCTCACAATGTGATGTTGGACCATGGTTGACCTTTATTGAGAGAATGTTTGTCACAATGTGACATTGGACCATGGTTAACCATGGATAGTATTATAAAGCCAAGGGAATAATAAAACCTAGGAATTAATAATAAAAACCCAAGGGATTATAAACCTAAGTGAATAATATTAAACCTTAGGAATACGAACCCTTAGAGTAAGAAACCCAAGGGATTGATATTATAAACCCAAGGAATAAAAATTATAAACCCAAGGCATATAAACCCTAAGATAAATATTGCAAACCCTAATATAAACATGGTTAACATGGTTTATTTCCATGTAGAGACAATCCTTGTCACAATGCGATGTTGGACCATGGTTGACCATGATTGATTTTCATATTGAGACATTCCTTCTCACAATGTGACGTTGGACCATGGTTGATTTTCATATTGAGACAATCTTTGTCACAATGCGACATTCAACCATGGTTGAACATGATTGACCATGGTTCATTATGACTGACCATGGTTCATTATGATTGACCATGGTTGACCATGATTGATATTATAAACCTAAGGGAATAATAAACCCAAGGGATTGATATTATAAAGCCAAGGGAATAATAAACCCAACGGATTAATACTAAAGCCCTAAGGGATTATGAACCCAAGGGAATAATATTAAACCAGAAGGACTAATATTATAAACCCAAGGTATATAAACTTTAAGATAAATATTATAAACACTAAAATAAACATGGTTGACTATGTTTGACCATGGTTGATTTTCATATCAAGACAATCCTTGTTACAATTTGATGTTTGACCATGTTTGACCATGCTTAACCATGATTGATTTTCATATCAAGAAAATCATTGCCATAATGTGACATTTGAACATGGTTGACCATGGTTGACCATGGATGGTGATGGATGACCAAGGTTGACCATGATTGATCCAGGTGGATGTTGGTGGCCACCCACCTATCCCATTTGGACCCCCACAATTGGCTGTTTCAGCTTTTTCAGTTTCCTTAATTGTAGCACAACTTATTATTTTTAGTAGTTTTTCGGGTCCTGAACTTCCGGAGCCGTTTTGAGGCCCTAAACGATGTTTTTTGGGGAATCCGAGGGCAACATGGGTCCATGGAATGGACTAATGTTGCCCGTTCAAACAATGATAGTGCTCGAATAGATATTTCTAATGAGCTATTGTACGCGTCAAACGGAGATCATATGCTAAAGTTACGACCCCGGGAAGTTGATGTACCAATTTACCCAAAACGGGGCCCACCATTTGGCGTTTCATCTTCTAGGGTTAGGTTTTGGAATGTGAAGGGTTTTCCATTGTTTCTCAACAATAAATAGGCCTTCGAGCCTCATTGTAACACAGTTTGGAATAGTTCAGAGGCATGTAGCCACACATCTCTTCTCAGAGATAAGCTCCCATCGCCCTCTGGTTTATTTCCAATTCTGGTTGTAAGCATATTTCAGTATTTTCCATTAATGAAATGAAGTATTATTTCCACTGCATATTTGTGTATATGGTTATCTCTGTATTTTGTTGCGTCCCTGTTTAAATCCAGATCAATGATTAACCATGGTTGACCACGATTGATTTTATAAAACATGTTTGACCATGGTTGAATAATATTAAACCCAAGGGAGTAACATTATAAAGCCAATGGTTGACCATGGTTGACTTTCATATTGAGATAGTCTTTGTTACAATCTGAGGTTGGACAATGGTTGACCATGCTTAACCATGGTTGATTTTCATATCAAGATAATCATTGTCACAATGCAACGTTTGACCATGGTTGACCATGATTGACCATTGATGGTCATGGTTGACCAAGGTTGACCATGATTATCATATTGAGACAATATTTATCATAATACGACGTTGGACCATGGTTGAGACAATGATTGATTTTCATATTGAGACAATCTTTGTCACAATGCGATGTTGGACCATGGTTGAGTAATATTAAACCCAAGGGACTAATATTATAAACACAAGGTATATAAACCCTAAGATAAATATTATAAACACTAATATATACATGGTTGACCATGGTTGATTTTCATATTGAGACAATCCAAGTCATAATGTGACGTTGGGCCATGGTTGACCATGATTGATTTGCAAATCGAGAAAATATTTGTCATAATGCGACATTCGACCATGATTGACCATGATTGAATTTATAAAACATAGGTGATAAGTATTATAAATACTAAAATATTATAAGCATGGGTGATAAATATTAAAACACTAAAACATTATAAACATAGGTGATAAATATTATAAACACTAAAATAAACATGGTTGACTATGATTGACCATGGTTGATTTTCATATTGATACAATCCTTTTTAAAGTCCGATGTTGGACCATGGTTGATCATGCTTAACAATGGTTGATTTTCATATCAAGATAATTTTTTTCATAATGTGACGTTCGAATATGGTTAACCTTGATTGACCATGGATGGCCATGGTTGACAAAGGTTGACCATGATTAACCATCGTTGACCACGATTGATTTTATAAAATATGGTTGGCCATGGTTGAATAATATTAAACCCAAGGGACTAATATTATAAAGCCAAGGTATATAAACCCTAAGATTATAAACACTAATATAAACATGGTTGACCATGGTTAACTTTCATATTGAGACAATCCTTGTTACATTTGATGTTGGACCATGATTGACCATGCTTAACCATGGTTGATTTCCATATCAAGACAATATTTGTCACAATGCGACGTTCGACCATGGTTGACCATGATTGACCATGGATGGCCATGGTTGACCAAGGTTGACAATGGTTGACCATGATTAGCATATTGAGACAATATTTGTCATAATACAACGTTGAATCATGGTTGAGATAATGATTGATTTTCATATTGAGATAATCTTTTTCACAATGCGAGGTTGGGCCATGGTTGACGAAAGTTGACCATGATTGACCATGATTATAATATTTAGACAATATTTATCATAATGTGACGTTGGATCATAGTTGAGACAATGATTGATTTTATATTGAGACAATCTTTGTCACAATGCGATGTTGGACCATGGTTGACCATGATTAACCATGGGTGACCACGATTGATTCTATAAAACATGGTTGACCATGTTTGAATAATATTAAACCCAACTTGGGACTAATATTATAAACGCAAGGTATATAAACCCTAAGATAAATATTATAAACACTACTATATACATGGTTGACCATGGTTGATTTTCATATTGAGACAATCCATAGACAATCCTTATTAAAATGTGACGTTGGACCATGGTTGACGATGATTGATTTTCAAATCAATAAGATCTTTGTCGTAATGCGACATTGGACCATGGTTGATTCTCATACTGAGATAATATTTGTCACAATGTGACATTGGACCATAGTTGACCATGATTGAATTTATAAAACATGGGTGACCATGGTTGACAATGGTTGATGATGATCCACCATGGTTGACCATGCTTCCTATTATAAACCCAAGGGAATAGTAAACCCTAGGGACTAATAGTAAAATCCCAAGGGGCTATAAACCTAAGGGAATAATACTAAGCCCTAGGAATATGAAACCTTAGATTAATAAACTAAAGGGATTGATATTATAAACCCAAGGGACAAAAATTATAACCCAAGGTATATAAACCATAAGATAAATAGTAGAAGCCCTAAAATAAACATGGTTAACAATGTAGAATTGAGGCTTCTGTGATCCATCATAGTTATAAGAAGAATTTCGGCGTAAATCACATATCAAAAGACCTTTGTCGACGCATTTTGAACCAACCAGTGTGGTTCATCGTCAGGACAAGTTGAAGAAACAGATCCAGCCTAGCATGTTAAATAGTCTGAGCAGAGATTCCAACGACTAATTTTGACTAAAAGACCCAGGTCAAAATTAATTTAATATT
>APFE030449595.1:1095-38040 GCA_000404065.3 Pinus taeda | reverse complement strand
AAATAAAATGAACTATAAATTATTAATAATAATATTATAATATTAACAATATTAAATTAATTTTGACCTAGGTCCTTTAATCAAAATTAGCCGTTGGAATCTATGCTCAGACTATTTAACATGCTAGGCTGGATTTGTTTCTTCAACTTGTCCTGACGATGAACCACACTGGTTGGTTCGAAACGCGTCGACAAAGGTCTTTTGATATGTGATTTACGTCGAAATTCTTCTTATAACAATGGTTAACAATGGTTGAATTCCATATTGAGACAATTCTTGTCACAATGTGATGTTGGACCATGGTTGACCATGGCTCACCATGATCAAGAGAATGTTTGTTACAATGTGATTTTGGACCATGGTTAACCATGGATAGTATTATCAATCTAAGGGAATAATAAACCCTAGGGATTAATACTAACAACCCAATGGATTATAACCGAAGTGAATAATATTTAACCCTAGGAATATGAACCCTTAGATTAATAAGCCCAAGGGATTATAAACCTAAGTGAGTAATATTAAACCCTAGGAATATGAACCCTTACATTAATAAACCCCAGGGATTGATATTATAAACCCAAGGTATATAAACCCTAAGATTAATATTATAAACCCTAAAATAGACATGGTTGACCATAGTTGATTTCCATATTGAGACAATCCTCATCACAATGCGACGTTGGACCATGCTTGATCATGATTGAATTTTTTTTATATTTAGACAATATTTCTCACAATGCGACGTTGGGCCATGGTTGATTTTCATATTAAGCCAATCTTTGTCACAATGTGACATTCAACCTTGTTGAGTGTGGTTGACCATGGTTCACTATAATTGACCATGGTTGACCATGATTGTTATTATAAACCCAAGGGAATAATAAAGGAAAAAAATTGATATTGATGATGATGATGATGATGATGGTTAACGTCCACTGAGACCAAATTGGTCTATCGGACCTACAATTTTCTTAATTTTTACTTGTCTGGCTCCTCGTCTTTCTTGGCGAGATTGGTGTTGTAGCTTTCTTTCTTTTCTCTATGGTCTTCCAACTTCCTTTGTCTTGCATCTCCTTCATCTCTTCTGGTTCTTGGGACATTGGTGTCTTAGCTTCGCGATCTATAGTCGGAGAAGTTTGGTTTAGGAGATCTGCTTTGATGTTAAGTTTATTTTTATTTTCTGCGGTATTCAAATCCTCATAACTGTTGATTTGTTGGGGCGGGCTTTCTCCTTGCTTGCTTTGAGAGTTGTTTTCTTCTTCCTTGATTTTTTGCGACTCAGAGTTTTCTCTAGAATATTCTTCTTTGATGACAGTGTAGTGTTCTTTTTGTGCTCCTTCCCACCATGTAGATGTGTGGTGGTTTTTTCTAGCAAAATTTTTCTCAGAGGCTTTTGGGCAATTTTTGGCTAGATGCCCCGTCTCAAAGCACGATCGACATCTGAAGAGGACACTTTCATAATCAAGCTTCTGGTTCCACACATAGTCTTTACTTGTTAGGTTTATTTCAGCTAGGAATCCGGCGCTGAAATCCATTTCCACGCAGATGCGTGCATAGGTGGTTCTGGCATATTCCTCTATTTCTGGGCACCTGCAGTAAAATTTCCCAATTGCATTTCCGATGGCTTTTAACGAGGAGAGATTCCAGACATGCAAGGGTAGGCTTGGCAATCTCACCCAAACTGGTGCTGAGGTTATCACTGCTGTAGAGGGATCGAATGATGGGTTCCATGGCTTCATGAATAGGCCTGATTTTTCCCAAACCCAAGGGCCGGAATCTAGAATACATTGTCTGCTTTCAGGATTATAAAGCCAAGGGAATAATAAACCCATTGTATTAATACTAAAACCCCAAGAGATCATGAACCCAAGAGAATAACACTAAACCAAAAAAACTAATATTATAAACCCTAAAATAAATATTATAATAAGTAAATATGTGGAAATTTGATAGATATTAGTTAAAATGAATCCAAATTGTTTTTATTAATTTTTATTTGTTAGGATCACTAAATATAAATTTATTATAATATATTAATATTCAAATTTTATAATAAGCAAATATATTGATATTTTGTGTGAATAGATTTATATTACCAATTTTAAGTGTAAAAGTTAATTGTGCTATAAATTCGTTTTAAAGAGTAATTCAAAATCTTTTTAATTTTTCTAAGTTTGATTAAATTTCACATAATCTCCATTAGATTCTCTCATCATGACTACACCCTCTTATAGTTGAACAATTCGTTTTCTTTTACCCTAGGTCTGATTAGATGTCATCCCTTAGTTTGAAAATAAAAGTCAAGTTTGCTATTAAACAAACATTTAAAAAATATAACAAAGATGTGAGAGGCGTAAGTATACGCCAAGATAAATGGACACGTGGGAGTGTCCACTCACTATTTCTTGTCTCTTGTCTGTGTGGATACATTTTGTGGTGAAATCAGAGTCCAAATATGATCCTAAGGTAGCCAAAGTCAACTCTCGTTCGAAGCAGAGCACGTCCAGCACATGAAGCTTATCTTTCACATATTCTCTCCACATTTAATCCCTTCCCTCAATTTAAATAAAAATAAACGGTCAACGACGCCCAATACCTGGGGTCGATATAATGCGAATTAATTTTTTAATAATGATAAGTTAATATATATTTATAAAGAAAATTAAAATATGTTTTAAATATTATATTTTTTTTATGTCCTCACTTTTAAAGTTTTAGAATTTTAAGTGTATATGCTACTTAGAACATCTATGCTTCATCAATATTATAATTTTTATAGAAATGATAGGAAAGAATTTTAATACGATTATTTATTTAAATTAGGAAATTTAATAATTTAGGGAATTAAATCAAATTATTTACTCATTCATTTCATAAATTTTATTCTAAATACAATGGAAGTATAGTTAATTATTTAAATAAGTGTAATGAGATTTTTTTAAAGGTAATCAAAATATAATGTTATGCTAGTTAACCAAAGTTACGCTATTACTGCTAGGTTTCGACCTGAAACAATCGTCTTTCTTTGGCTATTGATCGTCGCCCCTGCCCGCCCGCCTGCCTGTAAGAACACATCATTGCGAGTGGGTGGAAGGTGAATTTATACGGCTTAGAAGGATCGGGGCAACCTTAGCATGGGTAAATAGACAACCAGATAGCTAGACAGCCAGCAATTTCCCCCACGCATTTCCCCCACCATTTCTAGCGCCTTGTCAAGAAGAAGAAAAGAACCCCAAGATATATCAAGAACTCCAACTATGAGTATCACTTTTTTTTTAATAGAAGAAAGTCAACAATAATTATTTAAAAATTCCAACAACACAAATTTCCATTAAAAAATATAACTTACAGAAATCTTTGCCATAATAATTATGGGCTAATGATTAGTCAACGAATATTACTTATTTAGCATTGAATGTCTAAAAATAAGGAATTATAAGTGCATCAAGAATACATTTTGACCCCTAGTGCGTATTGTCCTCTCTTCATCTTATGTATGCATAAAAAAGGCATGCATTCAATATTCATAAATGCAAACAAAAGAAGGTAATTATTCATAAATACAATCATTCGTAAATGCAAGAAAAAGAAGTAGGCAAAAAATACAAGCAAGTGGAGCCATGAAGGATTCGTAGGTACCATTTATAAATCCAAGGAGCACGTGGACGAAACGTGTTTGTCTCACAAGTTACATGTTGACAGGTCATTGTACATGAGTCTTCTAAATTCCTTTAATTTCTAGCATTTAGGACTTGACAACAAGTTATGTTTTTAATTTCATATTAATTTCCTTTAGTTACTATTTTGAATTAATTATAGAATTTAGGTGACAAAAATTAACAGTTATCTAATGTAACTACTTGTAACTGTTGACAGTTTCTAAAATTGTTCAACAAATCATACAAAAAGGAAAAAAATGAGAATTGTGAGGATTGATTCCATCATAGTAGAAAAAAGAATAAAATCATACAAGAGATTTTCAAGATCATCTGAGTACATTCGTAACTGAATATATTTTCTTTCTGTTTCATGATAAATTGAATGCATTTATAAATAGCGGCAAGAACTGGCAGAATAATTGTTTTTACAGGCATCAAAGAAACAACAGAATTGGCGAAGTCGAGAGCGGGTGGGAGTGACTACCTCAAATCTACGAACAAGGCTACAGTTAGACACCAAGACATCCAGTAACGATAAAGACCTACAATTACAAGAATACGCTGAGCATTTTGGCAGAAGAAATCACCAGAGTAGACGGAGGGTTTCATACAAGAACAAATCCATTATAGTAATCACCAAGTATCATTCCAACTGAAACATTGTAATTTCCTTACGAATATCATACAAGAAAATTTATACAAATATCTAAATCATTACAGTCCCAAGATAGACAAAATACATTGCATGTTCGATAAAGGGACTGGGTTCAAAACCCCAGTATTGAAAACAAGCAAATTAATTGTGAATGCCAAGACCTGAACCTAGAGAAGACCTGACTGACAAGTTTAGAGACGCAACCGCATACAGGTCCAAACCACTTACAAATAGAGAGTAACCATACCAAAACTATTGACGAAGTCGAGCCAAAAAATGACTGAAAGGGGAGCCGAGGCTCATACCCTAGAAACCCTAACTGCTAACAAGTGATTACAGGAAAAGACCATACTCGTTTGGGCCAGCAACAGCAGAACTAAAGTCCACACCTGAAGTGCCCGACAAACCACTTGCAAGGACAACAACCATACATTAGAATTGTGAGAACATTAAAACCCTGAAACGAAGTAATGCAAGGTAAGGGTTTGTAAGCTTCTGCTTACTAGGAGAGCAGCGTCGAACTGGAGAAAGGTTTCAACCGGTCACCAACTAGCAAGGGAACCCTGCTCACATAGGAGAAAGTCCCTTAGCATAACCAGAAAAATCGACTGAACAATTAAAGCATAGAGGGAGGACTTACCATTGTATAGCGACGAGTTGAGGCTGAATGCCGAGTCCCCTGATGGCGGCGACCTGATATACCACAGTCAAATAACCAGTTAAATAGTAGAGTACATATGGCGATAGAAGAAAATAGTATAGGAACAAATGCATTCAGAAAATAGCAACCACAAATAGCACCCACGAAACCTATAAGGTAGAGAAGGCCAGTAGCAGACCACAGAGGACCAAGTCTCGAGCCCCTCAAGCTCATTGATGGAGCGAGAAGTATAAACAAATCCATCGCATTAACAAAACCTAGATAGCAGAACAAGGTTGAGTTTAAAGACTACAAACAGAACCCAGTGAACAGAGCAAAGGTTGAGGCCACATACAAGTCAAGCGCCACTGAAACAAACCACCAGAAGTCGCGGAGGAACAGTCGAGAAACCCTCTCAGCCATTGGAGAACGAAATGAAATGCCAAGTGAATAGAGGTCAGGTGTGTAATCCAAAGGTGGAATAGCGTATTTCGAGGATGAGACAAGTGTTCCCCCCACATCAATTGACAATTACCAGCAATTAATTAAACAATCAAAAATATCAACCACCAAATCACCTAAAGCCTTATAATTATAAGCACCACATTAATCATAGCTTAATTGTTTATTAATGGCGAGGTTCAAAAGGGCTGGACCCATCAATTTAACATCATACAAAGGAAATACATGAAATCCCACTCCGAACCACATAAGCGGATCTCAAAATATATACATCCACATTCATATTTATTGTCGGGTCAGTTAATACCAAGTCTTTCCGCATTGTTGCTCCGATCTCCAAAATGTCCGACCTCCAATCAACCCACTCACCGATCTCTGATCTGCCCGATCTTATCGCTATCGGCTATCGGTTATCGCACCATCCTTGCGCCCCTAACCTTTGCGATATACGATTACATCTCAATCGTCGATCATGCTCACAATCTGACAGTTGATGATTAATCGCATGATCGCAATCACTTGTTCCCTTCGACCATCCAACAACACCTGAAGGGTTTCAACCGATGCAATATTCCTCTGTCTCCTCTGCGATTGGATCCTGTTCGTTGATCTGTTAGATCCAATAGTTGATGTTCAACGATACTTCATTCTTTCGTCCGCCTCTTCACTTTGGTTTTTCGTCATTTCTTCAATGTTTACCGTGGTTCTTTGGTTTTCTTCGGGTTCTGGTCCTTCGGCTGTTTCACTATGCACTCCCTCCTGAGCTTGACTTTGATCCTTCTAATGGATTCAACGATCCATCAAGATCCTCTTCATCATGCTGCTCTTTGTGTGTTTGCTGAACTCTACCTGCAACTCTGTTATGCAGAATACACTAACTCACTCATCACTCGCCATTGATACTTAACAACACACTTATACAAATGGAAATTGAATGTTTGTACATATATATATCAACAAACAATTACATAATGAGACTCTTTGTCTCTCCTTGGCTTGATCTTCTAATTAATGGCCTTTGATCAGCATCTGCCCATAGGCTTACAAACGCTAGCTAAATGTCTAACTCTCTCTCTCGAACCTCTCTAACCTCTGATCATGCCTTTTAGGCTTACATTTATACAAACGGATTCTAAAACCAATTTTTGGTTTAGATCCATAAAATCCTCAACAAAATCTCTAAATCTCTTCCTCATTCCTAAGGATTCTCTTTAATCCACAAAATATTGAACTGACTCCTAATCTAAGATTTACAATCAATTCTCAATCCTCTCATCACTCAACTATCCTAAATCTCTCATGTTCTCCTACATTTGAGAACATTTACAATTATGCCTCATAATATTCAATTAATTCCTATTCTCATTAAAATCACTCAAAACGTTAAATAATTGCATTAATTCAATAGTTATGAAACCAACTTCCTTGAAACACAAGACCCCCTATGTCTACTAAAGTACAATGATAATGTTGAGTTGAATGCTCTTGCATCAGATTCCCCAAGTAAGAAAATTTATGACCCCCTGGTCATAAGTCTGGATAATTGATTCCTCCTAGATCCCATACTTCATTTTGTAATCTGTCTTTTCTTGTCCATTGTTATATCACTGTTGTTGTCTGTTGTTGTTCTATACATTGTGCTGCAATGCTCCACTTGCCTTGCTTTCATACTATACTACTGTCTTCCTCTTGTTGTCACTCCTCTCCTTTCTTGTTGTTGTCTTCTTTTGAGACACTTTCAACATTAACCTTCTTATCAACTCAATTTCTCTATCCAGTATATCCTCATTTTGCTGACTATTTTCATCTCTTGATTGATGAACTCTTCTTTTTTCTTGTTCTTCACTTATCTTGATCGCTTCCTTTTCATCCTTACCATCTTCTTTATTGTTATCTTGCACCTTTTCAGCTGTTGCTATATTGGCTTTCAGAATAATTTCCTACTTCTGTTTTTTGTACCTATCAATTTCTTCTTGATTATTATTTATGACAACTTCTTTGTCATCCTTCTTCAGCAATTTATACTGAACATTTATCCTCTGCTATTCTAACTTTCTCCTTTGAAAGTCTAACTTTCTATATAACTAAATGATTTTACTTGGAGTAAACTTTGGAAATTTTACACAAGCTCCTATTTCTTCATTTGCTATTGATTCATCATCACATGGTCCTTCTTCCTCTACTAAATCTTTCTTAACATCCTTCAGTAGATGTTCTTCCTCTTGTTCTTTCATTTGGTTGTCTACTTGTGCCAAATATGTTCCAGTTTCTGCAACAACATCTTCAATTATAAGACAATCATTATAATAAAACACATAAGGCTTCTGTACCTCTTCTTCCTTTGGCAACACTTCAGTATGCGACTCTGATCTCTCCTCCTCTGTCAGCACATAAGTATGTTGATTCAAACTCAAAGAACTCTTGATACTGTCAGCGAATCTCTCCTTCTCATCATTTGTTTCAATGATGTCTTTCAGCACTTGTCCACTGTAGCGAACTGATTCTTTTCTAGTCTCCTTATCATATTATACTTCAAAACTTTGATCTTCAGGAAGCTATTCTTTCATGGTTTTTATAGCTTTAAAAGTCTGCCTATCTTCTTCCAAACCTGCAATCATACACAAATCATTAATTTTAAAAATAAAAGACCTTCTAGTCTCACTTGATGCTTCAGTCATTAAGTCTTCTGGCTGCTTTGAATTATTCATATGATCCAACTCCTCTGGCTCTTCATCACTTTAAAAAAGTAATGGTCCACGTTCTAGTTCACATATCGAAACTTCAACATCTTCTTCAACATCTCCCTTTTGTTGTAGCTCAACTCTTTCGAGCTTCCCTGTCTTCAATTTGACATCTTGACATCTATTATCTATTCAAGTTACCTTAGCTCCTTTATTATCTGCATATTCACCTGTTGTTCCCTCTTCTCTTGTAGCCTCCGCCACTTCACTTTCTTTCTCATGAAATAACCATATTTCTAGTCTGCTTCATTTCTCTGCACCATTTCCATTAATATTTCAAGCTGAACTGCTATCTCAGCCTTCTCCCTCTCATATTCTTCTTTACTTAACTATCTTTGTATTCCATTTGCCTTGGAATCCTTCTCCTTTTGTCCTCTACTGTGATCTCTTTCAAAACCTCTGTTATGATTGTCACTAGTCATCATCCTCTCCATCTCTATGAGTTCCTTTCACTCACTCACTATGAGTTGCACTAAAGCCTCTACAACGACAAGTCTGCCTTGCTGCCACCTACCTCACCAAGCTCTCCTCTGTACTTAGTCTTTTGGCAAGCAATTGTTTCTCTATCTCTGGAACCTCCTTTGAGCAATTCTCTTTGCTCCTTCTAGGATTCAACTCATCTGTACTTTCCAAGAACACAACTGTCCTCTTTTATCCAATATCTGTTGGAATTCCTCAAGGTTCTGCCACATTTCTTATTTCACTTAGAAACTCTTACCAGATTCCTTTATCTTTTATCAATTCTACCCACATCCTTTGTGGAATTACCTTTGTGAGCTGCAACAATACCCCTACAGTAACAAGTCTCCTTCTTGCTACATATGCCTCACTAAGCTTCTCCTCTGAGCTTAGTTTGTTGGCATTTCTCTAGTTCCTTCCTTTGGAACCAATAGAGCACTCCTCGCTCTAGGTTGCTACAATCTTCTCACCTTCCTATGTTTCTACCTATGCATCAATATAAAGACCACAAATATCCAATATTCAATTCAAATTAAAATAAGAACATATCACCTCACCTTTAAGATGTCTGTTTGATCTTGTCCTCCCATTCACTTGCACTTTTGAATGCACTATTCTTTCCACTAGCCTTCAACTGTATCTTCAAACTCTGTTAATTTAAGAGCTTACAAAGTCCTTACAGTTTAACTACTGTAATCCTGCTCTAAATATCATTCATTCAATATCTCCTAATCATTAGACAAATTTTCACACCTTCACCTACCTTCAGGATCTCACCATTTCTGCAAATCTGTTTCAGTAGATCTTCATGCTTCCAATGCACAAATTCTCAATATTCATCCACTGTCAATCAGATTTAAATTCTGATTCTTTCTTCCAATCTTCTGGCTTTATCTTGGCAAAGTTTAGCTATTAGCAACAATTTCTCCTTTGCTGAGTTTTTTTCCCACTCAGAAACCCTTAACAGTTTCCTTCATTACTGCTTCTTAAGACTTGATCTTCTTTTGCTGAAATACTTCATTAGCTGCAACTATCAATCTTCAATCTATTTCTTTATCCAGTAAAACTCAAATCATAGTTAAGTAAAACAATACTTGCATGGTTTCTCCACCCACTCTTCACATTTGAGTGAATCTCCATTCTTCAAAACATCGTTGTAGATTCTTTATGTTTCTGTAGTCTCTTCTTAATTCTTCCTCACATGCCTCTAAGAACTTAATTGTTCTTCTCCAATTTCAATTTCAAACATTTCACAATTCCAATTATATAGATTCATTGGCCATAAATCATTTGCTCTACTTTTCTCAAAATCTGAACATTTTATCAAAATCCAGAAATATCAAGATTAGTATTCCTCTTACCAATCTCCCAGCTTTACTCTGGCCGCTTAACTGTCATATTAGAATCTAATCTCCCTTACCTGCATACACATCTTTCTAAATATTTATGTTCTAAATTCTTCCAAAGAAATTTTCACACTTAATTTATTTGTTTTGCTTTGATACCAAATGACGCAGGGTGACTCGTGCTCTACCCATAGTATGCATATAAACCATGCATAAACCATTTTCCCCAAGAATTAATATGACCTTCCGTTCAAGAATTCATTATAAATGAACAATGGTTAAGGCCCCCTTAATTAGAATTCATGTGGAATGATTTATTTATTAACCCCATAGTCTAACCCTTCATATCCTTTCCCTATCGGGACTCTTTACATCGTCATAAACCTTTGTTAATTCCTATGGCCTCACATATATCCAAACCCCACTTATAACTTTGGGTTATAATTTTTCTCAACCTTAAAACCCTTCTATCGGTGCTTTAATCCATTGTAATTCTCTTATAAGAGAATACACGTAAAAACATGCACAAACATAACTTTTTCCACCTTTCATAAGCCTTTGCACATTTCCCAAGAATTTCCTTTATTGCAATCGCTCATCACAATCTGCCATGGTCATACCACACATATGCTCTTATCTCCCCTCCGACTCTGATATTCAACTATCGGAAGCATTTAAATAACGCTTAAGCCTTAAAAGACTCAGCACAACACTTTAACAACATTGAAAGGAAATAGACAAAATCCCGCTCCGAACCACATAAGCGGATCTCAAAATCTATACATCTGCATTCATATTTATCATCAGGTCCATTAATACCAAGTCTTTCCGCATTGTTTCTCTGACCTCCAATCGCCCCGATCATCGATCTTTGATCTGCCCGATCTCTGATCAGTGCCTATCACTATCGGCTATCGCATCATCTTTCCACTCCTAACCTTTGCAATATGTGATTACATCTCAGCCATCGATCAAGCTCACGATCTGATGGTTGATGATTAATCACATGATTGTAATCGCTTATTCCCTTCAACCATCCGACAACACCTGAAGGGTTTCTGCCGATGCAATATTCCTTCGTCTCCTCTGTGATTGAATCCTATTCGTTGATCTGTTAGATCCAACGGTTGTTGTTCAATGATACTTCATTCTTTCGTCCACCTCTTTACTTTGGTTTTTCACCGTTTCTTCAATGTCTACTATGGTTCTTGGGTTTTCTTCAGGTTCTGGTCCTTCGGCTATTTCACGACGCACTCCCTCCTGAGCTTGACTTTGATCCTTCTAATGGATTCAATGATCCATCAAGATCCTCTTCATCATGCTGCTCTATGTGTGTTTGTCGAACTCCGCCTACAACTCCGTTATGCAGAATACACTAACTCACTCATCACTCACCATTGATACTTAACAACACACTTATACAAATGGAAATTGAATCTCTGTACATATATATATCAACAAACAATTACATAATGAGACTCTTTGTCTCTCCTCGGCCTGATCTTCTAATTAATGGCCTCTGATCATCATTTGCCCGTAGGCTTACAAACACTAGCTAAATGTCTAACTCTCTCTCTCTAACCTCTCTAACCTTTGATCATTCCTTTTAGGCTTACATTTATACAAAGGGATTCTAAAACCAATTTCTGGTTTAGATCCATAAACTCCTCAACAAAATTCCTAAATCTCTTCCTCATTCCTAAGGATTCTCTTTAATCCACAAAATCGTGAACTGACTCCTAATCTAAGATTTACAATCAATTCTCAATCCTCTCATCACTCAACTATCCTAAATCTCTAATGTTCTCCTACATTCGAGAAAATTTACAATTGTGCCTCAGAATATTCAATTAATTCCTATTCTCATTAAAATCACTCAAAACATTAAATAATTACATTAATTCAATACTTAGGAAACCAACTTCCTTGAAACACAAGACCCCCTATGTCTACTAAAATACAATGATAATGTTGAGCTGAATGCTCCTGCATCAAAAAAACTCTTAAATGATTCACTACGGGCTTATATCCATAAAATGCTTCAAAAGGAGTTTTAAAGTTGAGACATTTAGTTGGACTTATATTTTTCAAGTATATTGCAATGTTGATGGATTCAGCCCAAAAACAATTGGATAGACCCTTACCTTGAAGCATATTTCGTGCACACTCCACAAGGGTTCTATTCTTTTGCTCTGCAACTCCATTTTACTGCAGAGAGTGAGGTACTATGAACTATTGAATAACCCCATGATTCCTGCAAAATTTCATGAACTCTCCCAACTTGTAATCTCCCCCTTGATCAGAGCGGATAATATTAATGAATTTCCCTGTTTGCTTCTCCACCATATTCTTAAATTCTTTAAAGCATTGAAATGTATTGCTCTTTTTTCTGATAAAGTATACCCAAGAGAATCTAGTACAATCATCACTAAAGAGTAGAAAATAATATGCACCACCTAGCGATATAGTCTGTATAGGTCCGTATATATCTGTATTCACAAGCTGCATAATATCTCTTTTCTTCCTATAAGTATTCAAAGGAAACTTTTACCTATGCATTTTCCCTAATGCACATCCATCACAATCTAAATGAACATTCTGAAAAGAAGGAAGACCATCAACCATACATTTTCTTTGTAGCAGAATGAGATCTTGTAGGTTAAGATGACTGAATCTTCAATGCCAAAGATTCACGACTGTCAATCCTATTGAAGATAGAGCTTGGTGTGGCATGCTCTTTAATTTCAACCTATACATGTGTCCCACATGCACTCTTGATGCAACTGGTTCCTTCTTGTTGTCCTTTATGACATAGTTTGTTCTGAATATTTTGACTTGCAGGTCCTGATCTTCCATCATTGAAATAGAGATCAAGTTCTTCTTGATCCTAGGTACAAACATCACATTTTTAATATATCTATTATTACCATTAGGCAACATCATCGGAATATCACGGTACCCCTTAATCTGATAACCTCAGTCATCACCTAGATATATGTTAGCTCCACAAGTAGTTTCTTCAAAATTCCCAAACCAATATTTATTACTTGTCATATGTGATGGCGCACCTGAATCTACGAACCATGTTTTGGCCTCATCCTCCTCAAGAGTAGAAAGAGCATAATCAACTACAACTAATCGAAGATCATGACTGTGACCTTCATCGGCAAAGTGCCCTGTGTGCTTTCTCTGTTTATTTCTAGCCTCCTATGTCTGTCTCTTAAAACAAAACTTAGCTAAATGACCGGTTTTCCCATAGTAAAAACATTTAATGTTAGATTTGTTACCATTGTTACTTGGACACATACCTCTAAATGAACTCTTCTGAAAAACGCCATCGCCTTTATGTCCCTGTGGTTGTTTCCCTTTGTATGGCTTTTTCTTCACCATCAGAGTAAGATCGACACTCTGTGGTCTCAAATTATGTCGTCGCTCTTCTTCTTGTATCAGGATTCCTGTTATCTCTTCAAATGTAGGGGATTTTTCCCTTGCAGACAAGCCTGTGATGAACATCTAGTATTCATCCGTCATCCCATTTAATGTAATTGTGACAAGATTGGAATTAGACACCTTCTCCCTAATGTCACCCAATCTGTCTTTCAGGTCCTTGACCCGTGCAATGAATCTAGCAACAGATTCATTCTCCTCCATCCTCATGGAAAACAACTTGCCTTTGAGCGATAAGACGAGATTGGTGTTTTGCGTGTGGTAAAGGTTCTTGAGTGTAGTCCATATCTCACTGGACGATTTACAGTCTCTGATATGTGGGATAATGTTGTCTTTAACACGCATCTTCAATAAGACTTTCTCCTTATTCTCCATTTTATCCCAATCCTGTATTAGTGCTATCGTACCACCTGCCGAAATAGCCGACTTCTTCTCATCATTGTTGATGATCGACCATGCACTCGATCCATCAAGAAACATTTGTAGCTTGAATTTCCAATTGGTATAATTGGTCCCATCGAGTTTGTTAGTCTCGTTGAGATAAGCTTCTATGAAATTGTTTATTTTCGACTGATCAGATTCCAGATCCCTCTATCTCCAGTCAATTCTAACCAAGTGAATGATTACAAGCTATAGTAAAAAAAGTAATCTCAACACATACAAAAACCTTTGAATCGATCATAGATCCGCCACCAATATACCATGATCTCTATGTCTACAACTCAGATCCACCACCGAACTAGCAAGATCTCATGCACAGAACCATAAAAACACAACAATAGTCCTTCACACTAAAAACTCACGATTTTTGTGTGCGATGATCAAAATCACTCTAAGGAAAGGCAGATCATCATGGGTTCGACACCGAAATCCACAATGATCATTGCTTTTGTTACACTAAAAAATGCAATGATCTCCCTGTGCTTAGCTGGAGATAAGTTGAGACCTATGAGAAAGACAATTTCTCCTGTGAGTAAGGTATGTCACTCTCGACTATCTAGACTCCGAAACTATGAGCATTGAGGCTCCTATGTTGCCACTGGGGCATTGTAGCCATGAAGTCTCTGTAGCCACTAGGCCTCTAATGTAGCCAATAAGGCTCCGTAGGTAAATCAGGCTCACCATATCTAAGCTCTCATACCATGTTAGAAAAATGGAAAGAAAATAAATGAATTGAATTAACTAGTAGCTCACAGGTGAGCAAGCTGCACCTGGAGGCTGTAGAAACTAGAGCGTACACTCTCCTATCAATTAATCAAAGATGATTCAATAAATACATCACAACACAATAGGGAGGTGAGAACAAAATCCTACAACCTAGGAACTAATCCTAACTTAAGGAGTTACATTACAATCATGTAACCATTTCTCCATTAATACAATATAATATTAATTATTTTCAACTTAATTGTCACATTATATGAACATATTCTTATCTCAATAAGGAACAATTAGCATAATCTAACAAGGTTGATCCAGGGGCATCTACTAGCCAAACCCATGATTGACAATCATAGGTCAATAAATTTACTCGAGGATGTTGATTTCATTAATTTTCAGTTGGTTTGTAATATTTAATTTTCCTAAGTTGTGGTACCTATAAGGTCTCTATATAGTTAAGAGGTTGTGATGAGTGTCATTTGCTTTCTATGTAATAGAGTAGATTTGTAAATTTACTAAATTGTTGGGATTGAGATGTGAGGATTGATATGAGAGTATTTTCTTATGTAATTGAGAAAATTAGATAGTGTAAGAGGGCATAAGTGTGAGAGTGAGAGAGAGATAGAGTGATGAGGTCATAGAAGACCAAGAGGATGATTGTGCATCCACTATTGCATACTTTGTAATCGTCCTTTTTTCTTTAATTCAATGGAGTTGAATTCCTCTGTGTTCCTTTAAATTGTGTGACAATTGTGATACTAGGGTGCTGAAACAAATAAATATTTGTATATTTTATTGTAAGAGAAGTGGTAAAGTGTAGGAGAACCAGTCATGGTTCCAAGGATGGGATCCAACATGAGTTTTAATGATTTGATGTAGAGGTGTGCCATGGAAGAGATGAAACATCACATAACAGAGAATTCTAATAAATTAGTGAAATCCAATGAGTTGAGAAATTTTTGTTAATTGAGAATTCCTTTTAATTATGTGACAATTGTGGTAGTGGAGTGCCAAACTATATCAATTGTGTATTTTATTGTAGGAGAAGTGGTTAAGTGTAGGAGAACCAGTCATGGTTCCAGGGATGGGATCCAACTTGAGGTTTAAGGATTTGATGTAGAGGTGTGCCATGGAAGAGAGGAAACATCACATAAAAAAGAAGTATAATAAACAAGCAAAATCCAATGATTGAGTAATTCTTGTCCATTAATAGAGACAAATTGTTAACTCACACTTGACATCTGTCATCTTAGGCATCGCCCTATCAGAATTTCTCGCAAGAACTTCTCATTCAAAACTCTCAATACCTGACCCCTCTTCATGTTTGACAGCTTGATATCTCTATATGCTTTATATCCCAATATAACCATTGACTTGACATCTAATAATACACAGCCACAAGTGCTTAGTCATATGATTTGATGCAGTTTGGAATCGAGAGATAAACACTAGGAAATAATAAGGTTTACAGGTGAACAACATTAGCACTGTAGTTCAAGGGTTGATCATGTCAAAGGAGAGTTGAGAACCTAAATGCGATCAAGAATTAGAGTATATTTAAGCAATGGAGCACATAGAGGTGCACCATGGAGGAGAGGAAACATTGGATAGTAGAAAATCCTAATCAACGAGTGAAATTGAATGAGTTGAGTAAGTTATGTCAGTTGGCAAAGACAAAATTTCAACTGACACTTATCATTCTTCATCCCAAACATTTCCTTATTGGGGATTCTTGAAAGTAATTTGCTGTTCAAAAAAATTAATACCTGATACCTCTCCACATATGATAGCTAATATCTCTTTGAATTTGATAACTCAATATCTCTCTGCATCTAATAGCTCTATACACTTTGCTTCTAATAATTTGACAAAATTTGTGTCCAATAGCCCATACCTCTTTTTTTATGATAGTCATATACCTCTACACACCTGATTTTTTGATACAACCATTAGCATAATATCCAATAGTGCATGCCATGAGCGCTCAGTTGTATGATTGGATGCAACTTACCATTGAGAGCTAAAGACTAGGAAATTGTCACGTTTACACATGAACATCATTAGCACTATAGTTCAAGGATTAATCATGTCAAGTTAGTGTTGAGCACCCAAGTGTGATCAATAGCTAGAGGTTCCTTAAGCAATAGATCATCAATCCAGAGAGAATCATAGAATCGTCATCAATGTTGTATCAAAGCAACGTGTTCTCTTTGAAGAAATGGCATAGAGACAAAGAGCAGAAAGAATAGATCGAGAAGTAGGATGAGGAATATTTGTAGCAAATGAACATTTGCAAGAAAATATGAGGCATATCCAAGTGAGCTTGGAGGGCATGGAGATTTCTCAAAGGCGAGGAATTGAAATAGGACACGTTAGTGAAATAAATGAAGAAGAAACTTCTAGTTATGAAGAAGGTGAAGTATCAACAGACGAGAAAATGTTGAAGATGATTTTTAAGGTGAGTTTTAGACAAAAGATGGAGGTACCCTTGTATGATGGTTATTTAAATCTGGAGGAATTGATGGATTGGATAAATTCCATGGATAAATATTTTGATAATGAAGACATGGATAAAGATAAGAGAGTGAAATGTGTAGTGATAAGGTTGCAAAGTAATGTAGCCTTATGATGGGATGAAGTGCATGAAAAAAATAAAAGGAAAGGAAAGGAAGAGTTGTAACTGAACTCGGAGAATTTCAACAATCACATGAGGTAGTTATTAACTTAATATATAAATGCTGTGAAACTCTTAGTATGAAAGTTTTTTTATTTTTGTTTTTTTGTTTACCTGTAGGCAAGAGTTAGGAATCTAGTACTTCTGCATTCATTGCTTTAATATTAATAAGCCTTAAAGGCCATTGTTGGAGATGTATTTTGACATGCATCATGTCCTTATTTTTTACTACTCTTAAACAATTCATGTATGCCTATACTTTGTGAGATATATATTGTTGACTTATGGACTATTTTATGAATTAGATGGTGTCTCTCACATACTTATTGTTTCAGTTATGCATATTTCATTCTATGATCACTTATTAGATCAACCCACTAACTATTTTGGAGTTGTTTTAATAAGTTAGACATTTTTTGTTGTCATGGATTTCAACTAGTGGTTTCCATGATTTTGTAGTTGTGTGTTTATCAAATCATCATTTCCTATTTCTCATTTGTTTTTTATTACTAGCTAGCATAATGTATATTATTTTCATCCTAGTGTATTTGGTTAGTTTTAGCTTAGAATCCATGTATCCCTATTGTGACGATCATTCATAACTCAAAGCATTATTAAAAAACCAATAATGGTTACTAGACCATAATTCAGATGGGTCTTTTATCCCAAATGTTGTGAGGTCTAATTGGGACCTCATACTAAAGAGGACCCCTTGAATGTTGATGGGGCACTTACCCCTGTAAATAGTAATTCTATCCTAGAAGGAGTCCCCAAATTACATGGATGGTAGGACCCATTGATCATAACATTCAAATATTACTAGAGATGAAATTCCCACCCAACAATCTCTTACCCCTCTATACATTATAACAAGAAACAACTAAACAATCAACTATGTTTTTGTGGATTGGGTAGTTGATAAAGATGCACATATGGTCGGGAAAATTTCAATGAAAGAAGCATAGGTGACACCGAAAATCCCAAATAATTACAATCTTCATAGAAAGGCTCAAACTCCTAATATTTTATTGTCTGCCAAAGGAAAGTCCTTGCTTAGATAGGTGTTCCCCCCAAAATAATATCAATATTTTTAATTCTACTTCCAAAGTATATCCTAGTTCCTCAAATAGCACTAAACAACCTATAGCTCTTACACAGTGCACCAAGCCATCCACCTCAACACAAAGAAGTCAACCTCCAACCTCAACTAATGGTAACTCTCTAAAATACAATATGATTTAGGACATGAAGAAGACTCGGGCTAACGTTCCTGTTTGCAATTTACCATGCCAATGAGAACTTATCATGAAAACTTTCAATCTTCTTCCGAATCAAAGCCATCATTGAATTCTGAAACTTCAGGGAAATATAATACTTCAACTTAGAGTGGAATAAATGTTGTCAAATTTGCTATGAATCTTGATAGTATTGGAATTCATTAAAATTCCTAGGCTTTACCTTTCCTCTTAATGTTCAAGCTTTTCAATCATAATTTTCACGATTGGCTCATTAATTATGGAGGCTTGTTTAATGTCATGTCATACTCTATATGTAAAAAGATTAATGCTAACCTAGCAAACACTTATAAAAATATTATTCAGTTGGACGGGAATAAAATTAAAGTCATTTGTGAGGTCGAGGATGTATTGGTAAAATTATCTTTTGCCCCTAGGGTACACCAAGTAATTAATATTATAGTGGTTTATATACATGAGGCATATGGTTTATTGTTGAGAATAGATTGGTCACAAAAGTTAAACATATGTTTTGTTTTAGATTGGTCTAACCTTTGGCTAGCTTACAAAGGAAATAGCAACAAAATAAAGGTAGATATTGAACCACATGAAATATAAGGTGACAGAGATAGAGAGGCTGAGTGAACTAATTAATTTTGCACACTCCACTTTGGGAAATTTATTTTTGGAAGTTGATATTGGTTATTATTAAGCCCATCCATCTCTTTTTTCATTAAAAACCTAGTTTGATCTCCTTTAATGTTCAGAGACTAATGAAAATTAATTAGTTGTAAATAAGAAAGTTATACTAACCTAGGTGTAAATACTCACAATTTTATTGAGTTAGAATTTGATACTAACATTTCTACATTGTTTTTTTATTATTTTGAAACACAAGGTAATAATATAGCTATACTAACCTAGGTGTAAATGGTGACAATTTTATTTGATGACGTTCCTTGTTGCCTACTTTGTTGTGCTTGAATAGGAGTAGAGGGAGTCACTATTGAGGAATTACTTGTTTTTGTTAATTCCTCTTTGTCCTCATGTGGTATATATGCTTTCACATTGACTATCTTCTCTAAAATTCTATCCCATGCTTCCTCTTCTATGATCTACACATCTCTGCTAATTATGACCTTCTTGGTTGATAGATTGTAGAGCTTGTATGCCTTGGATTCATCACTATATCCAACAAATATAAATTTCTCCCCCTTGTTGTCCAACTTATTCCTCAACTCATCTAGAACATGTGCATAAGCCACACATCCAAAAACTCTCATGTGAGTGACACTATGCTTTCTTCCACTCCATGCCTCTTCAGGAATTACATTCTGGATGCTTTTGGTTGCACATCTATTCAAGATATATGTTGCACAAGCAACAAATTTAGCCTAATAATCATTTGGCAAATGATTTTACTTCAACACACTCCTTGCCATTTCCATAATGGTTTTATTCTTCCTTTCCGCCACACCATTTTGCTGAGGTGTATACCTTGTTGTAAATTGCTTGTGAATTCCATGCTCCCTGCAAAATCGAAGGAAGTCATTTGAGATGTATTCGCCACCTCTGTCAGTCCTGAGGAATTTTATGTAGTGTCCACTTTGCTTCTCAATGAGAGCCTTGTATTGGCGAAAGCACTCAAACACTTCACTTTTCTGTTTTAGGAGATAGACCCATGTCTTTCTTGTGTAGTCATCTATGAAGGTCAATACATAGTTACTGCCACCAATTGATGGTGTATGCATTGGTCCACATAAATCTGAGTGGACAATATCCAAAGGTGTCTTTGCCCTTACTCACTTCCCTGCTAGAAATGTCTCTCTATGTTTCTTGCCCAAGATACATCCTTCATATAGGCTGTTCAGTTATTCTATGAGTGGAAAACCCTTCACCATGCCTTTCATATGCAGAAAATTCAAACCTCCAAAGTTGAGATGTCCAAATCTCAAGTGCCATAACCAATTTTCATCTTTGACCTCTGCCTAAAAGTTCACTTGTGTGACAACTGCCTCTTTTCTTCCATCCTCTTGTGAGTTCATTGAGAGTTGTGCTTGTGCACCTTCTCCCTTCAAATCCAATCTTATATTTAGGGGAAACATTCTATTGTTTGTCATTTGAACCTTTGCAATCAGCTGTCTGCTTAGAGGCCTATCCAAAATTATGCATCCATCATTTTTGAAGAAGACATTATAGCCCTTTTGCATGAGTTGTCCAATGCTTGTGAGGTTATGCTTCAGACTGGGGACAAAGTAAACATCTAAGATGTACTTCTTCTCCCCCTTCTTTGTTAGGATACTAACTCTTCCTTTGCCCATGACAGAGGCCTTTCTATCAGTCCCTAATGTCACTTCAGATTTCACACTTTCATCTAGATTGGAAAATATTTCTATGTTTCCTGACATGTGGTTACTACACCCTAAATCTAGATACCATATATCACTGTGTTTCTCTTGTGCTACATTACAAGCTAAAAACATGCTATCATGGTTCTGATTTTCTTTTGTAAAATTTACACTTGGTTTGTTACTAATGTCATATTGCTTCTTTCTACATTCATTTGCATAATGACCATACTTCTTACAGTAATGACATTGAACTTGAGATTTATCATACCTTTGACCTTGTGCTTGATTTTGGCTTGGGCCTTGACTTGGATTTTGATTGCTACCGCTTCCAATCGAGCTTGAAGGGCTGCTTCTTCCACCTTTGTGTGGGATTCTTCCTCTTCCTCTAGCATATGATCTTCCTTTGCCTCGACCTTGACCAAATGAAACTTGCGTCTTGAAGGCATGCTCCAATGAGGAGCTTGTTGCTCTATTCAGTCTATGCTCATGAGAAATCAGTGATGCATGAAGCTCATCCACTGAGAACTGTGAGAGATCCTTTGTCTCTTCCATGGCCACAACAATGGCATCAAACCTTGCTGGTAGGCTTCTCAAAACTTTCTCAACTATTCTCCTTTCTTCAAGTGTCTCACCATGAGACCTGATTTGAGTAACCAACCCAATTACTTGTGTAAAAACGAGTCTACATTCTCAGACTCTTTCATACAAAGTGTTTCAAAATCTCTTCTCAACATTTGCAGCTTTGCTATCTTGACTTTTTCCATCCCTTGATAGGCTTTCTGGAGGGTGTCCCATGCTTTCTTGGACTTCACTGCTACTACAACCCTTGGCAAAATTCTTTCATGAACTGCTTGGAAATATAAAATAGGGCTTTTGAATCCTTCTTCTTGTTGTCCCTTAACAAATCTTTTTCTTGTTGAGATAAGGCATTGTATGCTGCTGCATCTGTTGGTTCTTGAAAACCGTTCTCTACCCAATCCCAAATGTGTTGAGATGAGAACAGGGCCTTCATTGTAATAGCCCAATAATCATAATTTTTGCCATTAAATTGAGGTATCTGAGGATTAGTCAAGCTTGTGATTGATGTTGCCATTTATGAGTATAAATAAAAATTTCTACCTGAAGGTAAATTCGCTCCAAAGGAAAAAACAATCTGCCCTCAAAACAACTTTAAATTGCTATTAAAAACACTTGTTTTTACACTAACAATATTTAACCTGCTCTGATACCATGTTAGAAAAATAAATTTTACGAGGCAAAGGGACTTAGAAATTAGTTGCGGCAAAGTAGGCAAGGTCAGCTTCAGTTGCAGGAAGGTAAATCTTTAGGTTGCGGAAAGGATATCACAACCACACAGGGACTTAGTTAAACATAGGAAAAAACTCACGACAAAACAGAGTAAAATAAAAGAGGTTGTGGAAATTTACTTGTGTAAGATTAAAACCATAATGCAAGTGACCACACTTTATATTATATGTTAAAACATAAAGAAATTACATTCGCGTGATAAATGGAGGCTGCAGCTCCAAGTGAAGAACACAACAAACTTACTGAGATTTACGCATTACTGGGTTGCGGAGTAAAATTCTGTAAAACCCCGTAAAACTGGTTTTCACACGTCCACCAAAATTTCATCCATGATTTTCTCCTCACTACCTCATAGAGTCTTGCTCTCTAACTTGCCCAACGTGCCCAACATTACAAATGACTTTTACTTGCATATTTATCTTAACATACAAATTGACATTAATTACATGATAGAGAAAATATTTAATACGCAACATGGGCGAATTTACATAGTAAATGATTTTCTGAACTTGTAAGTGTTGTGGAGTGTGAGCAACAGTCATGGAATAAATGTTTGCCCATATCTAATTAATAAAATTCTTTAAATTCTTTAACCTTTGTGATGTGTTGTGGAATGGTCCGCTCTGAACTTTTGTTATGACTTTTGTCTTTCTGCCTGCAAACAAAATCACAACTGTGTAGTAGTTGACTATGCAAACATAATGGTTGTTAGTGTGATTAAGGCAGTGGTTGGGATTATTATTTCCAACAACGACAGTGCCACGCCAACTTTCATAGCCCGGAGATGCGCTTTCTAATTTGTAATTTCATTTGGGAGGGTTAGAGAGACACAGGTTCGAGGAGTGTTCGCATGACCAAATTATTTGTTTCACTATTGGCAATGGTAAAGCCATCTCGGTATTTTTATAGGTGGTAGAAAGCTCTCAGAATGTCGAAAGCATGTTTCTTGGAGGAGATGGGAACATTGTTGTCTCATTTCAAAATCTCCCAATTTATTTCTTTAATCTTTTCCTCTATCAGGCTCTTGATGTGATTCAGAGCATCTTCTTCTGTTGCTCCAGGGTTGTCCTTCATATAGCAGGATATAGAAGAAGCTTCTTCACCACGGCTCTGCTTAGCCTGCATTCAATATCATCCAATTTCATTTTAATTCCAAATCCAAAACCAAAACCAAAACCAATTAAATGTAGTATTTTGGGTTTGATTTTATATAGAAGCTGTAATGCCAATTTACATGGTAGCCACACATGTCACCTCTTAGTCAAAGGATGGAAGATGCCAAATCATTCAATCTCGATGGAAAATCAATCTTGTGCAAGACGTGAAGGGGAAGGGGAATATCCAAAGCAGTGTTGCCAGGTAGCGCCCCCCCCCCCTCGATCCTGCTTCCAATCCACGCTCCGGGCGGGAGCGGGTCAGGAGCGCTCTCCCTAAAAAACAAAATGCTCCCTGCCTTTTCGGGAGTGTTTAGCCTTTTTTGCAGTAATGTTCCAAATGCAATTTTTTTCAAAGAAACAAATAAGTTTTAAGTGGGGCAATTTAATGATCAAGCCTATGGCCCTAGTATGGAGAAAGTAGAATTTTAGATTTCATTCAAAATCCAACAGACTTATCAATTTTTCAGGATTTCAGGATTGCAATGTTTCCATTGAATTTTGTCATGTATTAGGGTATGGAACTCATATTTAATCAAGAGCATCAATCCCTCTATGTACCTTGATGTTAGTGACATTGGTTGTCGAACGCCTCAATCATGACCCTCCTAAAAACGTATGCATCACTCAAACAAATTCTTGACTTGACATGCTATGCTTTTTCTGTCTTATGTTAACGCTTAGAGGGTGATATTATTGACAAAGATCCCTATACATATATAGAGGTAATGATAAAGATACCTTTGGATATTAATGCTTAGAGGGTGATATTAATGACAAAGACCTTGATTTTCCAACAAGACTAAAAAATTAGACATTTCTTGTGGTGGCAAGAGGCCCAAGTATAAGCAATAGATAATAGATTTACTTGTCTATAACTCATTAGTAATGACTTATGAATATGATGCTTCATGAAAGTTGAAATTTGTTTCATTTCATTTTATAACATTTCATTTCATGTTAGATATTATTTGTTGTAATGGTTACACTTGGCTTACAAGTACAACTTTGGTGATCAATGATGATAAATGTTATATATTGAATTTTTAAAGCTTGAAACTTTAAGATTGATGAAGCACGAAACTCAATATGTTTTATGTTACTATGTTACTAACTTGTGGGCGTGGTTGATGAAGATTATAACTTCTAGATGATTGTTGTTATATGGTTCATGTATGTTTTTTTATGTTTTTTGTATCTAATTCATAATTCTACTTATTTTTGTTGACATATATGTATCAAAATATAAAAATATATATATTATATAAAAAATGCTCCAGGATTAGCTCCCAAACTAAGAGCTTTTGAAAATGTAGCTCCCGCACCCTCCTGCACCCTTTTTGCTCCCACTCCCAAGTAACATTGATCCAACGTGAGAATGGGTTGCAGTGTGGCTGCTCAATACCCAAAACTCACCTTCCCGTTCTCCAAATACTCCTCAAACGTCAGTATATAACCGCTGGACATCCACTTTGCTTCTTCCAGAAACACATCAAATACGGCTTCCCACTGTGCACTAGTACAATACATGCAAAGCAAATTAAGTTAGCCTGAGTTTGGATGCCCCAATATTTTACAAACCTATGAATGTTATGAGAAGAAAATAAATATGTTTTTCACTACAAATATATGTATGGGTTAATATTTTCCATACCGTAGTTTGAGCATGGGTGAGCGTGTCTCGGCGTTGACTCTTCTCCGCCTCTCGACCCATTTGATTAACACAATCATAAAACACCATATATATGCCTTTCATATATCCTGGAAGGCACTCCCTAGCGGACGGATCCCATCTAATCATCATAAGCACACACAACTAGTTGCTAATTTTTATTGGATTAAACCATCGATCTAAGAAAGCTAATTAGTCATGACCACCTCTTAATTGCGGCCACCCTTATCCCGATTGTAGGTTCGATAAACCCACTGAAATGGAAATGTGGACCCATCCTTTTATCTCCGTTTATGCTAACAGACGTTAATATTGATTACGAAATTATTTTCACCGGAGAATGGTGTTGCCAGAAACTTTCTCAATGCCGCCTATTTCGCTTAAAGTTTATTACAACTATATTGTCCTTCAGCTTTGATCGCGCAACTTGAGAGATAAAATATGCGCGTGCCTTTAGCTTTAATCACGGAGCTCGAGAGATAAGATATCCACGTGCCTTCACGTGGAGTGAGATTGAGGCTCTTCCGGTCTTCACTTTATAATTTAATGAGAGTCACTCCCCTTAGCTGCATAATCGGAATTAGATTTTTTTTTTAAACTAACATGTTTTATTTTCTTGGTTCATAAGAGAATTCATTTAATTTTATTTTAATAAAATATTATATAAATAAGTATTTAAAATATATAATATATATTTTTTTTTTATACATATCATTGTTTTTTATTTAAAAAAATAATAATAATATTAAAAATATAATAATAATTTTATAAATATATATAAAATATTATTAAATAATTTTTAAAAATTTAATATTAAAAAATTATTAAACCATTTTTAATTTAATTAGTTTATTATTTTAAAGGTTTTTTGTTTTTTATTAATTTTTTTATTACTATAAAATAGATATATAAAATATAGTTTATTATATACTTAAAAAAAACAGGTTAAAATTATACATTTCAACTATATGAATTTTTATTTTTTTATGTGGGAACATGACTAAATTTTATAAAGAGAATATTTCCACATTTAATTTTGTACAAATGTGTATATTGTTTATGTCATGTCATCATTATTTCTTTATTGTCTTTTTCAATTTTATAAGGGGAAAACCCAATATTTTCTTTTTCAACATTCCAAAAATAAAAATCTTATGGTTGTCAATTTTTATGTTTAAAAGGCTATTCATGTTCTTGTTCTCTAGTATATTTATAACATTAAGATATATTTCTTATAAGTGCTGACCTATTTAATGATAACGATTGTGTTAATTATTAAAAATAGTTTTCTTTTTTTCCAAAGAAAAAAATCGAACATTTTATAATCAAAATAAAAAGTTACATAGTATATGCCGATGCATTCAGTTTGTTGTATGATTTGAAAATCATAGAGCTCTACTGGAAGAGGCTGCCCTTCCTGTCCAAAACTGAGAAAGAGTAGTACCCCTGATCCAAAACCGTGAGCTCCTCATATTGACGAAAACAACTCCCGTCTCAAGATCAATCAAATCAAAATATACAGTTTCCATATACTGAAAGTCTCCATAGAAAAACAAAAGCAGTGCATCTATTTCCAGGGTCTCCTAATCAAGGAAAACAACCCAAATAGGAAATAGATACAAATGTCATGCAAACATCTGAAATTAGTTTGATAATAAGAGGAACTAGAAACTATAACTCATAACAGCTGCAATAAAAAAAACAGGCTTTACATAGCCTGAAGAGTCCAAAGAGTAAACAGACTAAGAGTAAGGAGGCTGATCCGATACACAGATCTCTCCATGGCCCTCCTCCACTATTCTCCAACGGCCCATATCTTGTTGCATACCCTCTTTAGAAAGCTTGTCTGCTATACCATTGCGTTCCCTGTAGATGTGGCAAAGAGAAAAAAACATTAAAGGAGAGCTTTAACTGTTGTATCTCTTCTAATAAAGGTAACAAGATATCATTTTGACATCTACTTTGCCCATTGGACCATTTTATAACATTCAATGAATCCCCAAAGATCTGAACTGTGAAGATGTTCTTGTGGATAAGCCAGCATAAAATCAATTTTAGAGCAAACAATTTCGCGAAATTATTTGTGCCAGTGTCTAATCCCATAGAGGCTTTTAGGTTCTGATTTTCATTTAAGTGTATGACCAACCTTGCTCCTATTCTATTATTCTGGGATGCCCCATCAAAATATGCCCAAGGAATACCTTCCTTAATTTTTTCCTCTCTGACCTGTCTGGGAATCCTTTCCTCTTCCAATTCGGGAATGTTTGTGTAAATAGAAGTGCATTGAATAACAATAGACTCAACAGGGGTATCCTTATCCAAAAAGATGCTCCTATTCCTGGAAATCCAGATGCCCCATGCGATGATGGGAGGTAAATTCTACAAAGTCCCCTCTAGATATAGATGCCACCATTTATGCCAAACATCAGAGAAGTTTTCCCCTTCCCAGACTACATTCTTTTGGATGAGCTTCCCAACCTCCGGCCACACTTTTTTAACAATAGGACAATCTATAAATAGATGCCTAATTGTTTCATATTAATTTTTGCAAAGTGAACATCTCCCCGGTCCTGACCTATATCTAGATTGAAGGATGTCCCATGTAGGAACCTTTTGCCTGAGAATGCACGAGAAAAAAAGTTTGGCTTTAGCAAGGAACTTTAACTTCCACAAAATCTCGACCCACCATTCTGGACCCCCCCAACCTTTCTTTGACATAAGGAATTTATACCTGAATTTTGGGGAATAGGATCTAGATTCTGCGTGGGCCCACACCAATTTATCCGATGTGTCTTTCAGTCTCACATTTGACCTGGAGATTTCCTGGGTATAGGCCTTCCAATCGTTCCACCTATGGGGCAAAAGATCCAGCTCCTCTTCTGATTGCCATGCTTGACCCCAAATTGTTGAGTGACCATGTTTCTCTACCTGGTTAAGAAAAAGAATTTCTTTGGATTCAAGATACTTGATAAAGTCCGGGGATAAAGAAACATTTTCATTACAGCCCACCCAGGGGTCTTTTCCTATTCGAAGATTTGCCCTGTTCCCAATCTACCAAGACAGACCTTGCTCAATAATCTTAAAAGCATCTATGTAGCCTTCCAAACCATAGAAACATTCCCTCCTTTCTTGTTGGGATTTCTTATCCAGTATTTTAGAGGGGCAGGATCGATGTATTTCCTTTTCACCACTTTCGTCGAGAGATTTTCCATTTTGATTATTCTCCACCCTGATTTTGCTGCCAGTGAAGGTCCAAATGTTGTGAGGTCTTTAATTCCCCACCCTCCCCAGTCTTTTGGTCTTGCCACTTTCTCCCAGGCAACCCAAGGAAGCACTGAGTCCTCCTTTGACCTTGCCTAAAGAAATATGCTACAAATCCTTCTTATCTTTTCCAGTATGCCTTTTGGTACCCATGTCAAGGCTGCCAGTAAATCGGAATTGCTACGAGAACTGATTTGATTAGGGTCAACCTTCCTGCTCTTGAGAGCCACTTGAAGCTCCAATGAACAATTATGGCTTCTATTTTTGCTAGCAACCAATTCCAGTCTTGTTTCCTATAAGCATTTGGTTTTAGACAGAATCCCAGATACTTGAAAGGGTCATCGAGTTTGTGCACATCAAAGGGTAGAACTGTTGAAATTTGGGCTATCTCCTGTCTGTTAAAGCCTTCTAGAATCAGCTGTGATTTCCTATAATTCACTTGCATTCCTGTGGCTTTCATGAAAAGCTCAAGAACCCTCTTGAGTTCCTTTATTTCAGATATGTTCCCATTACTGAAAACTAAGATGTCAGCTACAAAGAGTAAATGTGAAATGAACGTATTGATCACCACTTCCAAACCTCTTATAGTTCCTTCCCTTTTGGCCTTCAGGACTAATTGGCTTAGACCTTCTGCAACCAGTAGGAAGAGCAAGGGATCAGAGGGCATCCTTGTATTAATCCTCTTTGCCTTTTGAAAAAGGAGGAGGTTGCTCCATTAATCAGGACCGTGAAACTAACACTTGTGATGCACCAACAATCCAGTTAATAGAGTCAATTTTGAAACCCAGGTGTGTTAGTAACATTCTGATGTAGGTCCAACTGATTCTGTCATAGGCTTTTGAAAGATCAATCTTCACCACCGCCCCTTTCCTTCTCCTCTGTTTAACACTATGGATTGTCTCTTGAGCAACCCCAATGGCCTGGTGGATCTGTCGGCCATCCAAAAACCCAAATTGTTCATTTGAAATGCATCTTGACAGAATTGGTTTTATTCAGACTGCTATCACTTTTGCAATGATTTTATAAATGCAGTTACACAGTGATATAGGCCTGAAGTCTTCAAAGGATCCCAGGTCTTCTTTTTTGGGTATAAGAGCTATAAAAGTTGAGTTGAAAGGAGGATAGGTAGCACCTTTCCTCCTGGATTTTTTGACCACCTCTGTTAATTCCGAACCAATTTGGTCGAAGAAATGTTGGAAAAGTTCTATTTTCCACCCATCTGGGCCTGGGATCTTGTCTTTAGCCATATATTTTATGATGCTTTCAACCTCCTCCTTTGTGACTTCTCCCATCAGATCCTCCGCTTCTTCCTCCTCCACATATTGAGGAAACATTGGGTTGTTCTATTAAAAATAGTTTTCTGATCCAAGTATTAAATTTATCTAAAATTTTCATGTTTCATCTTCATTTAGTTTGGAAGGCTTTTACAAAAGTCAATATTGATACAATTGTTTGCATACATGAACAATTCATAATGAATCATTTACATCATGCTTTAAAAAGTTTGCCAAAGTGTTTCTAATGTCATTAAACATTGAGGGAGTCAAAAGAAAAAGTTGTATTAGAGATTTTGAATCAATCTACCATTTTGAAAACAATCCTCAAATATTTTATGGTAATCATAATGAATAGTTTTTTTTACAAGAATAAATAATTTAACATAACTTCCATTCAATAAATAAAAATTTTTAGATATTCATGATTCTTTACAACATAGATTGCAGACAAGAGTAAGTATGTTCCACCAACATCTGTCTCATGACATAATCTATTGTAGTGTCAAATCATCAATCAAAAGAGAGTAGAGATGCATCACTAACCACAACAAAAAAGGAAATAATAAACAGGTGAAACCAACAAAAAGCCATTTATTTCAATGCAAGAATGGAAACAAAAAAACCAAAGGTAGGGGAGGGAACTAGATCTTAAAAAAAACCATGTGATTGCTCTGACCACCATAAAAGAGTTCAAAGAACATGACCCCAAGGTAGATGGAGAGGCCGAGAGTGGAAAGAGAATCTACCTCCAAATTTTGTTTTCGGTAGACATGCTTGGAGTTGATTTCTGGGATGAGAGGTAGGAAATTCCTAATCTATAGTAACCAGTTGTAGAGATCGGGGACATCAAGAGATGAGATTCCTTTCACCCAGTTAATCATAGGTAAGGAGTTTCCAATGATTAAGATTTTTTCAATGCCAAGCGAGGAAGCACATTGCAGGGCACCCCAAAGAGCTAATAACTTAGCCCTACCGTTGTGTCCTCTACCACCCTACCAGGAGAAATGGAAGTGAACATCTAGGTCAAATTGAAGAAAATCTGCACATTCATAGTCACCAGCAGAGGAAGCCTCATCAAAGGAACATATTGGATAAATCTTCTCCACATCAGAATAAGAGATAGATCGACGAGGGATTTTTGGTTGCCAAGAGACAATCTCTTGGAATAATTCCACTATACCTATTGAACCTTGTTTGATGTCCAGAGCATTTCCTTAAAAAATAAGGGCATTACAAGCCCTCCAGATGCCCCATAGAACATCGAGAGGGAAAATCTTGTAGGCCTTCATTTTGTAGTTCCAAAGGAGTACGCAATCATGGACGGAAGGTACATTACTAATAGTAGGGATTCCAAAACAAATTGATACCTCTGCCCACATTTTAGAGGCAAAATGATAGCACAGGAATAGGTGTGGGCCATTCTCCAAATCCAACCTGCAAAGCAAACACCATCGACGGTTAGAAAAGACTCTCCTAAGAAGATTGTCCTAGGTAAATACTCTATTATGGATGGCGAGCCAAGAGAAGCATTTTAGCTTCAAGGGAGCATCCCATTTCCAAATGACCAAGGTGAATTCTGTGAATGGTAGGGGAAGTGAGGTCAAAGTGATGTGGTCGTAAGCCTCCTTGAGAGGGATTCTGTCATTGACCATTTGCCCCCCTCCCCACCCAACCACACTAGCTTATCCAAACTCAGTGGTAAGTGGATATCTACCATGCATAGACTATTGCGATAGTCTTCCCACTCAGCTGTCATGTCCTCCTATAAACCGATCTGCCATGCATGTGACCAATCCTGAGAAACACAGACAAGTCTATATCTCTCCCACGGGCCAACAAGGGTGTTCATTGCCATATAGGAGAGAGATTTGATTATTTGTATTGGAAGAGAGTGGCATCTAGTGAAACCCTTGACGGAATCCAAACCAATGTGGATCCTTTATCCATTTCCAATCACCCATCGAATGTTACTACTTAGCCATGATAGGACAACTCTAATGCTACTCCAAATCTTGGAACATCGGCCAGCTAAAGGTGCCCCCTCAACAATCCATTCCTCGATTATGCATTGAAGAGAGTATTTGTATTCATATGCTCTATCAAAGCCCTTTCTCACAAAATAACCTCCACAAATTTTCTGCGAAAAGGGCTAGGTTAAAGGATTGTGTGTCAATAATGCCCCAGCCTCCACAATGTGACCAATCCTGAGAAACACAGACAAGTCTATATCTCTCCCACGGGCCAACAAGGGTGTTCATTGCCATATAGGAGAGAGATTTGATTATTTGTATTGGAAGAGAGTGGCATCCAGTGAAACCCTTGACGGAATCCAAACCAATGTGGATCCTTTATCCATTTCCAATCACCCATCTAATGTTACTACTTAGCCATGATAGGACAACTCTAATGCTGCTCCAAATCTTGGAACATCGGCCAGCTAAAGGTGCCCCCTCAACAATCCATTCCTCGATTATTCATTGAAGAGAGTATTTGTATTCATATGCTCTATCAAAGCCCTTTCTCACAAAATAACCTCCACAAATTTTCTGCGAAAAGGGCTAGGTTAAAGGATTGTGTGTCAATAATGCCCCAACCTCCACATATAATCAACTTGGCAATGGACATTAACCCAATTAGATGGATCCTCTTTATTGCACCAAAAACCAAACTAAACAAACTTAGCCACCATTGAGTCTATCTTGTTAATGAAATATTGGGGATGATGAAAGAGATGCATCTAGTAGATCGAGATGCCAGTCAAGACAACCTTTGCCATAATGACTCTTCCACCCAATGTCAACCATCTTTGGTTCCAACAAAATAGTTTTTTTTTTATTATTAGAAAGAAGACATTCCCAATCATTCAAGAAGTACTTGCTGAGCTTTAGAAAACATCCCAAGTATTTAAAACCATCTATCATAGAGAGTATTTTTATTCCAAACAGGGAAGCTACTTCAAGTACTTCTAGGTCATCCGCCACCACATCTATCAGTTCAATTTTTGTCCTTTTTTTATGTAGAGCCCAAATGTTTTACCAAAATCCATGAAGATCCTATGAAAAGCGACCCACTTAGAGAGTATTTTTTCACGACCACACAGTGCGTCATAAACAAGCATTAGCTAAGAAAATTTTCATCCTTTGGAGATTTTGCATCCAATATCAATGTTTCCCCAAACCTTGCCTTAACTCCCCTGTTGAAGGCATCCATGATCATAATGAAAAGAAGTAGAGATAGTGCACATCATTAGCGAAGCCCCCTATAAATTTTGAAGAAATGAGTTGGCACCCCGTTGATGAGAAAAACCATAGACGTTGATGTTATGGAAGATATTATCCACTTCACATGCTTGTGCAAAAAACCATTTTTATATAGGATCATTGAGAGAAATTCCCTATCCACACAGACATACACCCTATGGAGGTGAACTTTCATGTTCCTTTTTAATTTCTCTTCGATGGGAGAGTTTATAAAAAAAATAAGCATAATAGATGTTGGTACATAATTCAAACTTCTTAGTTTAGTTGTTTCACTTTAAGTAATCTTTAACAAGATTTTTATATCCTCCATTACCAACCATAGAATTATCAAATTCTCTAGCATTACTTTGTAAGTTTATATGAAACATGTTTTAAATAAATAATTTTATTTTAACCTACATGTTTAAGGTATATATTTCTCAGCTTCACATGTTTGTATTTCTTTCATTGTCTTAAGTGACAGCTCTATAAATCTCATCAGCGAATTTTTTTTCCTTCTAGAACCCTGTGTTAGGGAGAAAAGTGTGCAGAGCTAGATGATGTATATGAGTGCTTATGAGTGACCATCTTGTCCAAGAAATCCCTTCCATACCCCAATGTATGTCCAAATCCATATTGGATTTGTTGGAAAGATGGACCAACTGGACGACCCAACCTTAAAGTTGTTAATGCCAATGTTGTTTTGAACTCATTTGTGATGTCTTCCATCCATTTCTGTAAGATTGGATATGTTTGTTTGTTGGGATATATGTTTTAATTATGAATAATTCATTTGTTTTGAATAAAAAGAATGCAACAATAGTTTTGAGAAATAATTTATGTGTCACTCAATGGAATTATTATTGTGATTTTGATTAAAGTAAAAAGAAAAAATATATTAATGTTAAAGAAATATTATCATGACATTATGTATTTATGATTTTCTAGATCATTGTCAAATGTAAATTATACTAAAAGTATATTTGCCAAGGATAAAAGTATATTTTCCATGGATGTAAGATTTCACTGACTCATTTTTTTTTACATATAGAGAATGAGATATGGATTTTTTAAGATCAAAGAAATTTTGATTGAAAAATTACTTGTATAGTGCTAAAAAAATAGGATTTCAAATTTATTCAAGTAATTTTTATTTGATATATTTTATTTTAAAGGAAATTATTATAGTTTGGATTTTTTTGTTAAAATTCATATTTTTTCTATGTACAATTGTGAACTAACAAATGACATGATTATTTCAAAATTTAACAAAATTGTAATAAAGTTAAATAGGGGTTAGTATAATCATGGAGTATTCTAGCCAATAATATTTTTAAGAGAAAATGGGTTGTAACTAAAACACTAAGGGTTTGGATTAGTATTTCAAGATATTGAAAGCCCGACTTAACAAACACTAAGCCTATTGTTGAGAACAAAAATGTACCATGGAATCTTTAGTATATACGGTGGCTAAAAAAATAGATACTTATATAAATATAATACTCGATGCAAGAAGAAACACATAAATGTTGGAAACTAGCTTACAAGACGGGAATAAAAATGTCAACTTTTAATGATATTACAAAATTAGGGGAGAGGCATTTCGAGAATAAATATTTAGTAAATTATCTACAATTATTAGGAATATGAAAGGAAACTCATTGAAATAAATAAGTATAGAATGATGCTTTGTCTACATTATTTTGTGTGGCATTTCACAATGATATGATAAATCCCACTCATGATATGGGTTTTTATAGATTAAATGTTAAAATTATTTGTTATGAAGAAAATGAGAACCTTAAATAACTTTACAAGAGAAAAGATACCTCCAAAACATTAGGAAGAGAAAGAATCTACGAAATGTAACAAATTAAGGTTTAATTTATAATATGACATCAAAACTCATAATGACTTTTTTTTTGTAATGACTAATAGTCTAGAAGGCTTGCATATGTTATGTAGAGTATACTTATGATATAGATATGTGTATTTTTTTTTTTGTCAATACTTCATAAAATTTAATTATTAATAAATATTATCTATAATTTATAATATATTTCTTTAATTAGGTATTATCATTAGCTTTATTCCTAAAGTTAGGTATTTTAATACAAGATTGGAAAGGTGTTGTACTAATTCTTATCCAAAATAAAATATCTTCTAAACATTATGATACTTCATTTACTAAGTTTTGTAAACTATTATAATGGATAAAACCAAACTAAGTTAACATTTTAATCAAAATGTTTCTAGCCAAATAAAAATTATTCACATATTTTTTAGATAAAATATTCTAACTTAATTTAACAATGAATAAAAATACAATCCTAGTATACATAAACTCATCCATTATAATTTTCCCATTCAACTTATAATATGATAATATATTATATGAGTTTGATAATAAATAATTTATTATTAATTATCATATATGTTTAATTATAATGTATACTCTATACAAACATAACTCAATGTTGTTGCAACCACAATCGTGTTAGAGAAAAAAATTGTGATGCTTTAAGGACTAGCTAGTTCACAATTTTCTTTAAAAAAATATATTAAACCCATAAATTATCCTATTCCACTACGAAAGATGATATTATGGTATTCCAACCTTGTCACTATTGTGATCTTTCCACAACCGAAGATAATCAAGCTTTTATAGTATCCTACTTAAATTAAATATGTTCTTAAATATCATTACTTTTAACAAATCCTTTGATAACATATAAAATTGCTAAATTTGGAATTTAAATAATACTGATATACTTATAATTTAATATAAATAAATAAAAGTAATTGATATTATCAAATATCATGATAAAAAAATTACACTTATGATGAAATTTAAACATATATTCCCTTACTTTTATTGAAATGAAAATCCAAAAATAATGCCCAACAAAAAACATCTGAATGAAGAATTAAATAATAATAACAGAAAAATCAAATTAACTTTAATATAATATAATTTTTAGAAGTTTGCATTTAGATTCAAGGTCCACCAAATTCACACAACCTATCATGAGATAAAACATCTGAACGAATTAATTCATATAATAGAAAAATCAAATTAACTTTAATATAATAGAATTTTTAGAAGTTTACATTTAGATTCAAGGCCCACCAGATTCACACAAGCTATCTTGAGATAAGATAATTCTCTCTTGCCAGATTTAGAGTTATAAGAGAATCTCCAAACTAGCATTTCTATTTTTAATTTTGGATTACACTGGATGGAGATTGTGTGGAATATAACTCGGGCTTGTAACTTAATCTAACCACTAAGCAAAATAATTACTTAACCAACAAAATTGCAAAGTAGGGAGTTAAAACACTCAAACTTCCATAGCTTTAATCTCTCCCATGCTGGCACTGCAAAGAAATAAAAACACTAAGAAAATTAATGAAATAAAAATACTAAGTAAATTAATGATATCTTTTTGCACATACTACACTTAAAACAAAGAGTTGCAACAAGGAAAGAAAATACAAATGCAAGGAAAAACATCATGTTTACCAAAAAAATGAACATGATAGATGTTGGTTTACCAAAAAGATGAACATGATAGATGTTGGTACATAAGTCAAACTTCTTAGTTTAGTTATTCCATTTGAAACTATTTTAAAATACCTTTTAGATCCTACATTACCAACCATATAATAAATAACTTCCTTGGCATTTCTTTGCAAGTTTAGATTATACATCTTTTAAATTAAAACATTTGAAACTAACATTCACATTTGAGATATATAATTCTCACATTCATATGTTTGTATTTCTTTCATTGTCTCTTGTAGCAGCTCTATCAAGTTCATTGGCAAATGTTTTTTCCTTCTTGAACCTTGTGTTGGAGGAGGAAATTGTGCAAAGCTAGATGATGTATATGAGTGCTTACGAGTGACCATCCTCTACAAGAAATCTCTTTCACGCTCAAGTGTGTATCCAAATCCATCTTGCACTTGTTGGAAAGATGGAGCAGCTAGATGGTCCAACCCCAACGTGGTTGATGTCAATGTTGTTTTGAATTCACTTGCAATATCTTCCATGCATTTTTCTAAGAAGTGCATATGTGACTCTGTTGAAAATAATACTGAGAGGGGGGGGGTGAATCAATATTATCTAGTTCTTTTAACAAATCTTCCTTATTTACACTTTGAATTATTTTTGCATATCAGTACCATAAAATTATGAGCA
>APFE030449594.1:0-14751 GCA_000404065.3 Pinus taeda | reverse complement strand
GAGTAACCCCATCGGCGTTGATCTGATAGGCTACTTCCCTGGCAAGTAGTTTATCAGGGATGTATAGAGGAAGCACATGGGGCTTGGCTTGACTGCCAAAAACTCTGATATAGGTGAACTTTTCTTCTCCAAACCAACTCCCTACGTTAAATCCACCCATGCTTGGTCAGAAATCTTAGGGGCAGGCTTATTGAAAATGGAATAATGAATAGGCAACATGAAACCGTTGCAGATTTGATACGAATGGTGTTTGTAGTTGGTCTTCCACAACTTTTGATGATATATGTGGACGGGTGCGGGGTCTTGTGACGTGCACCTCCATCCGAGCACAGGAAATTCAGAATTGAAACATAAAACATCTAATACATAGGCACTGTAGTAAAATGGCGGAATGAACCTCTCAGTGACGCGAGAGTTAAATCTGAAATTAAGAATGGCAGTTGCTAGCTTATCGGATAGTATATCCGCCCAATCCATTATTTCACGACTACACGCCGCCTCCATTAAGGGGACCTTTCTATGGTAAAATTGGCGGAATCATGTAGTCCCCATAGTCTGTACATCATAATCCCAGCATAGCAGTAAGGAGAACATAGAGAATCGACTGAGTACTTACCCGAAGATTCGTGCTTGTGCTTTGCTGGATTTTGTCTCCAACCTCGAATTGGTTTGGACTCAGTCTCATTTTCTACTTGGAACTTCTCTAGGAATGTTGTGTTATACTTCTTCTCCTCCGCCGGCAAATGATACATTTGCCTTAGATCCTCAGCTCGAAAAGAACCGAAAATCCTCCCATCTATAGGGCTGAAAGTTCTATCGGTAATTGGGATTTCTTGAATCGCCCATCTTACCACATCCGTATATGGGAGAATTTGCTCCCGGGCCGCTATTTTGTGAAGAAAGGAATTGGCTAAATCACTCAGATTAGCCTCATATTTACTGGTGCTGTCGGCATAAACTTGTATCCCTGTCACCCTCGGGTCTTCAGCTTCAATCAAGTTGTATGTGCCTTGCCAAGTAGCTCTGGTAAGTCCCAGGCACGTAGTGTCCGATATAAGCCGTTTCTTTTTACTGCCTGGATCAACGATGGGTTGCCCTGCGGCCGACAAAGCGGAAGGCATTGTGGTCTTCTTCGACTTCTTTCCCATTCCGCTCAAATCTGTTTCTGCGGGAGAATTTTGCACAGAGAGAACGATAGGCGCAATACAGGAAACAATAACATAAATTGAATAGACTGCGATATATATATATATAATATAATATTATATATATTAATATATATATTATATATATATATATATATATAATATATATATATATATATATATATATATATATATTGATAAATTCATGGTGATCGATTGACTTAAGATGGCTTCGAATCAAATCTGTAAACAGATCGCAAGCTTGCTGCTTTCATTAAATGGATGTTAAGGCCTGTCAATCTCATCAATACCAGTCATTTCGATTAATGGCCGAACGATTTATTTGAAGCGTGCCTTGGGCGATTTGGCGGTTGAGCGCGGATGAGTGACTTTTCGAAAGATAGTGCCTTAATTACGAATAAATCGTATTAAACTGCCTTTATGGTTTTGCTTTGAAAACTGTGCTTTTGCCTTTATCGCAATCGGGCGTCGGGGATAATCATAATTCATTGTTTTGGTTCCATTTGGAATCACCGATCACCGATAGCGATATTGCATCACGTTGGGAGTAGTGAGTGGGGTGGTTAAGAAGGTGTGGATAGTCAATCGCCGATTGCCGATAGCGATATCTCATCGCATCGGGGCAAGAGGGAGCTTATTTGCGCTAATTCATTATCGCCGATTGTCGATCACCGATATCGCATCGCATCGGAGCAAAGGGGGCTTTAATTGCGTGAATTCATTTATTGCCGATACCCGATAGCGATTTCGCGTCGGAACAAACCAATATGTCCTCAAGTTGTGTTTCCTTTGTCATTGTGATATGCGATCTTGCGATCGCTTTATCGCAATGACAAAAGATTAATCGTTTTGCGTTAAGGTTTTTTGATTGGTTTATGGAAAAGGCTTTTGTTAATGTTTTTCTTTTATTTCTTCGGGCCTTTTAGAATAGAACTTAAATTGATACCAATTAAAAACAAAATTTGAAAAGGGACCCATTTCATATTATGGTTTTGAGATAATATTGATATGAAATGGGGGGTTTTTGTAGGGCACAACTGAATCCCCTTCTATGATGAGCGGAAAGAATCCTTTATCTTGAGCTATAATGAGACCTTGCCATAAGCCTTCCAATTTCGCTGAGTTGTTAGTATCCCACCCTTTTGAACCAAAAAAAGATAAAAGGGGAACTCCTTGATGGTTTCTAAAGATTCCTCCAAAGCCTGAATTACCTGGATTGCCTTTTGAGGCTCCATCGAAATTTAGCTTTATCATATTAGTTGGAGGAGGGATCCACTTTATGGGTAGATGGTCTGGAGAGGATAGATTTCCTTAGGAGATGAGCTCTCAATTCAATTGGATATTCCAATTTGTCTAGATGAATTGTTCTTGCGGAAGATAAGGAAAATCATCCTGGGACCAGGAGCGGATGGAGAGGGATTCTTTGATATTTTGGCTGAGGATGGTCCAGATATTTTCCATGGGCAAGGATTGGTCCTTAAATACCCGTCAATTCATTTCCTTCCAGATGTTCCACATTAGGAGTCCAGGAATAAGCATCCATAGAGTGGTTAGAAGTTTGCTTTGATAAGGTTTTTTGTTCCAATGGCGAACTATAGCTGTGACATCTCCCTACACTCCGCCATCTTTTTGGCAACGAAAGTTGACTTTTTCCCATAGCTTACGCGCTATGCAACAAGATTGCATAAGATGTTTAACTGATTCTTCTTCTTGCTTGCAGTTGGGGCATCTAGAAGGTCCATGATAATTCCTTTTCCTGAGATTATCCCATGTGAGGATTTTATTTTGACAGAGGAGCCAAAGAAAGGTGGAAACTTTTGACCAGTTGGAGGGGTCCCAAACTTTGCTCCATAGTCCATCTTTGACTATACGCTCCTTGATTATTATATTGTAGGCTTCCTTTGTGGTGAAAGTGCCTTTTTCCTCATAGCCCCACCTAAGGATATCCATTTCCTCCGAAAAAAGTATTTTCCTTTTTTGTAGTTCTGAAGAAAGAGCTTGCTGAGCCTGTTCTGTGCGATGCCTTAGGATTTGATCCACCTCAATCCATCTTCTATGATCTTGTGTGGAGGAGGGCTTCCAAAATTTATTGACCCTGTCTAATTCATGCATATCCTGCTCCGGAAGCTGTAGGTGAGAAAGAAGATTCTTGAGCTTTGGCAGCTACTGCCAAGGGTCCTCCCAGAATCTAGCTGTGTTGCCATTCTTGATTTCCCAAAAGTTATGTTGTTGAATTAAGTTCCTGTGCTATTTGGCTGAGTTCCATATTATTGATCCAGTGCTATCTTCTGAGATATGTATTCATTCTTCAATTGGACTGTTGCTTGCATATTTGGCTGTCCATAGAGAGGCCCAGGGGGTGAGGGGCGCAGAGAGCCATCTCCACCAAATTTTTGCTCCCATGGCTTCGTTGCTGTGAGTCGGATCCTTCAAACCAATGCCACTAGCGCATTTAGGAAGGCAAACCTTATCCCATTTGACAAGAGCCCACTTACAAGTGGGACCAAAACTTCCCCATAAGAAGGAACGTTGGAGTTTCTTGATTTCCTTGAGAACCCATTTAGGGGCGGCCAAAATAGAGAAGAGGTATAGCAGCATGGAATGAAGAACAACTTTTATGAGGACTGATTTGCTGGCCATATTAAGAGACCTATGAGTCCAAAGGAAGAGACGAGCTTCTAATTTTTCTAAAAGGATTTTCCAGGAGGAGTGCTTGAGAGCCGAGGCTATTAGAGGCACCCCTAAATATTTGGAAGGTAGAGCCGCAATGGTGAAACCCAGAATACGTGCTATAGCTGCTTGAGTTGTTATAGGGGTGTTGAAAAAGAATATTTGAGACTTGATTTTATTGACATTGGCTCCAGAGGCTTTGGAGAAGTCTAACAGAAGAGATTTGAGTTGACGGGCTTCCTAAACAGAGGGGTGGCCGAAAAGCATGTTGTCGTCAACAAACTATTGCTCGGAAAAAGTAGGGGAGTTGTAAAATGATAAGCCTTTGAGGAGATGAGATTGAAGGGCTGAATTGATGCTGCGACCCAATCCCTCTGCCATGATAACAAAGAGGAAGGGAGAGAGAGGATCTCCCTGCCTAATTCCCCCGAAGGGACGAAAGGTAGGTGAGGGTACCATTGATTAACACAGAAAAGAAAGATGAAGATAACAGACTCATAACCCATCCTACCCAAGGAGGAGCAAAACCAAAAGCTGTTAGAACTTTCCGAATGTAAATCCAGCTTAGACTGTCAAAAGCCTTGGATAAATCAATTTTGAGCAACATACCTGGTTTCTTGGAGAGCTTCAGCGAATGAATTATTTCATGAGTTAAGATAATGTCGTCGGTTATCTCCCTGCCTTCTACATAACTTGATTGCTATGGCAAGATTATGAGAGGGAGCAATAACTTCAATCGGGAAGAAATCACCTTGGAAATGATTTTATAAATTATGTTGCATAGAGCAATAGGTCTGTATTTATCAGGAATACTAGGCTCCGCTTCCTTGGGAATTAGCGCAATGAAAGTGGCATTTAGACCATGGTACATCCATCTTAACGTACGCGATTCCTCCACCACTTGCCAGACCTCTAGTTTAATCAAGTCCCAGAAGTGGTGAAAAAAGTTGGAGATGAATCCATCCGGACCTGGCGCTTTTCCAACTTTCAATTGATGCACAGCCTCTTCTACCTCTTGAAGGTCCACAGGTCTGAGAAGAAGTTGATTGTGCTCCTCTGATATTAATTTGGGAATGTTTCTTAGAATTGAATTCATTGCCGACAGTCTATCTATATTTGGTTCTTGGTGTGCTTGCTTGAAGTAGTTGAGGAATTCACTTTCAATGCCTATATGGTTTTCAATTTTTTCTCCCTGCTCATTCTGAATATGGGATATATTATTATTCATTCTGCGTTGAATAGTAGTTCTGTGAAAAAATTTTGTATTTCTTTCTCCATCCTTCAGCCATTTTATTCTTGATTTCTGTCTCCAGAGGGTTTCTTCCTATTTGGCCCTTTCTAGAATTTGTGATTCAAGAATTTGTTCTTGTTTTGACAGGTCTTCAGGTCGCCCTTCGTTTATGATCCTTTGCTGCAAATTCTTCATTTCTTGATTGAGGGCGTTTTGAGCTTGGAAAATGTTGCCAAAAGACGTATGGTTCCAATGTTTGATTTTGCATTTGAGGTGCTGTAGCTTCTGCTGAAATTGAGACATCTTGGAGCCATTGGGAGGAGAAAAGTTTCTCCATTCTGAGTTGACAAGGTTATTAAAATCCAGATGAGACAACCAGAAGGCTTCAAAACGAAAATGCCTTCGAATGTTATGTCCAGGGCGATTCCATTGAAGGGAAATAGGCCAGTGATAAGAACTTGATAACGGCAAGATGGAAGCCATAAATTCTCCTCCCAAATGAATTGCATTGTCTGATAGGAGAAATCTGTCCAGGCGAGAGGAAATCTGATGCAGTCCTTCTCTTTTGTTGTTCCATGTGAAGACACCGTTGCTGGAGGGGATATCTATAAGCCAGTTGTTCTGTATGAAATCTTTTAGATGATTCCCTTCTCTGTTTCCTGTGTGTCTTCCGCCCTTTTTTTCCTCCAACTTTGCAATCATGTTGAAGACGCCTCCAGAAATCCACAGAGGGTGTAGCCTATTTCTATTAAGCTCTAAAAGAGTATTCAAGATTTCAATTTTTTTTGTAGTCTCCTGAGGAAAATACACATTAGTCATGTGCCCATAAATGTTGGTATCATTTATGTGAAAGATTGCTTGGATGAAGCTTTTATTTGCATGTATATTGTTGATTTGAATGATGCGCTCATCCCATAGAATTGCAAGGCTGCCAGAAGCTCCATGGGCATCCACAGCCGTTACTAAACCACTTGGCCAGGCTTTCGCTGTGATTTTTTCCAGAGTATTTGAGTTGCATTTTGTTTCTTGCAAGAATATAATTTGAGGTTTTTCTTGCATGATCATGTTTTTTAGTAGTCTGCCTTTCCTTGGGCTATTGAGCCCTCTGATATTCCAAGAGACCAACTTCATTGGGAAGAGTTGGGGAAGTATTTAGTTAGCTTGGCATATCAGCCTGACTCCATTAGAATTTCTCCTATTCTGATAGTCCGTTGGAGATCGATTTTCCTTCCACGCTTTTTGTTGTCTTTGGCAATAAACTTTCCATCCCAAGTACTCCCAATCTGAACACCAAGAGAGTGATGTTTTTGGGTTCGCAAGAGGACTGCTACCAGGTTGTCTACTTGTCGTTATGGGATTTTGTCAAAGCTTCTTGTTTTGCATGATTTCTCTAATCCTAGAATGTCCAGTTCTCCAATGTCAATGCTTTCAGGTTCTTCCTCCATGTACTGATATTCTTGTAGTTCTTTATTTGCTTCTACTGCTGAACTGGGATTGAATGGAGTATTTTCGACCTCCATTCCTTGAAAGGTTCCAATAGGGGTTTTGGTCTGAGTGTGGGAGATAGTCTTATTGAATAGCGGATCTTCTGGGAGCAGTGAGGGATCTCTCATCGCTTCCTGTTTATCATTATTGATTTCCTTCTCAGGAAGGGAAGGGCCTTCAGAATCAGGATCACCTACATTAGCCAAAGCTGCAAAACTATTGCTGGTAGAGGGTTTGGAAGGGTTAGCTAGATGGATCTTGGAATTGGTAACCATTTTCTTGTGGTTTCTTCTGCGGCTCGCCACTTTGGTAAATCCATAAGGAGTTGTCTTGTCCGAGGACATCTAGGAAGAGGGATTTTGATTTTGAGGGCAATCTCTAAATAAATGGCCTAGATCGTGACATTTTCTACACCAAAATGGAACGTGCTCATAATCAATTGGCTGGATCCATTCAATATCATCATGAAAGAAACTTACTGCATCCGGTAGGGCTTGATTGAGGTGCATGTAGACGCAGATTCAAGCATACGAGGTGTATCGGCTGATTTTTGTTTCCTCTGCTACTTTGATAAACTCTCCCAGTGCATTTCCTATTTCCTATAATGAGTCTTCCTCCCAGTACTCTGCAGGGAGCAAATAAAGCCTTATCTAGACCGGAGGCCAGCTGATATCTTCCTTATCAGGGTTGAAGCGTTCAACCCACCCTCTGAGATACAAACCCGCAGCGTTAAAGAAGTATTGTCCTCCGTCCAGGACCCTGTTCCTATCCTCTAAACAATTAAAAATGCCTGTAAAAAAGCCTATAGGCCCTAGTTGCAGCGTAATGTGACCTTTTGGGCTCCATTTTGAGGCAATCCAACCTCTCAGCACCTTCTCAGTTGGCCATAGTCCTATAAATTTTCCTATTAGCGCATGGTCCTTCATGAACTGTATCCTAGCATTGATTCGATGGCTTGGAAACTCTACTTTCGGCCTTACAGTGGCTACTGGCTTGCATGTCGAAGAATTGGCTTTGGGATGATCTTTTTTATCTTGAGCAATGCCTTGATGTGAGCTTGTATCTGTATTCTTGTCAGTCTGCGTATTTGCATTGTCGTTTTCCTCATTTTGGCGTTGCTTGCCGTCGTCTTCTGGGGGAGGCGCAGCCTACTCCCCCTGACATGGAATCATGGGACTTAAGGTCATTTGCAGTGAAGGGGAGATCACTAAACAACCAGGCTCTGCCAGAGCTAAACGCAGTCAGGAGTACTCTGTCGTAGCAGGGTTTACAGAAACCCTAGAAGGAGGATCGCCGCTCTCGCCCCGTTCTCATCCCCATATACAATTGAAATATGAGTATTACTGTAAAGTGAAATTACAATATAGAGATATAGTCATCCAATAAGACAATATAGACATTGTATAGATAACAACCATAAACCAAGTAAATTTGTGTTGATATTTCAATATGAGATGAGAACGATTTTTCTTGAATTTTCACAATTCAAGTTGAATTTTTAATGTGAGATGGGAATCATTTACATTGAATAATAACATTTTCTAATAGTGATGGTGATCTTGAAAAAGATTGTGAGATAATTTACATCCAAATCCTATACCCACTATTGAATTATATAATAATAAAGAACCAAAACAGAAGAGTAAGACCATTAATAGATAGAAATTGAATTCGTCAATCTCAAAGGAAAATGGTGAGGGAATTCATTCCACTGAAAATCTTAAAATCTCTTGTAAATCAATACCAAGATCAATGTAAGGACACAAAAGTTATCTCTATCTGAAACCAAACTACATCCTTGGGATAAAAATGAAAGACAACTTTACTAAGGTTTACTCAAATTGAACATAATAAAGTCCTTATGCAAGAAATGTTGAAGGTTTATGTGATTAAAGTCCAAATACCATCATCAAATGCTTAGGGATTAGCAAATATTTGTGTCATTGATGACAAGATTGTGTTAAGAGATATTTCACAAGGAATCAATGCTAGAAATGGTTTGAATTTCTCAGTTCACATGCAAGGTAGAGATTGTGTTCTTCAACCCATGGTGAGTATGGGTGAGTGTATTTTTATAACATTTTGATTAACATGCAACCTCCAAAAATGTTTTAAAGTCGATTCCTCTAGTTACAAATAAATAAATGAATTAGAAAAACATATTCAACCTAAACAAATATAAGAAAAAATTACACACGATTATATTACAGGGTACACATTCGAAATATCTATCATAAACCCAAAATAATACTTGTAAAACCCAATATCCACATGAGAATATCATAATCTCCTATACCTTCTTGTTGTACAAATGAGGAAAATAATTCCTCTATTTGTACATAATTAATTTACTAGAGGCACTTTCTAAAATATAAAAAGAGATGTGAGCTGACATGACTAACTTTCTAAAATACACCCATGAGAGGATTTATATGTAATAATAATGACACATATAACTACCCAAATGTGACATTGTAGCTATGTCATGAGTTACATTAACACAAGTTGCCAAGATGATGGTATTACACATCCTAACATCTCTCTTTAATATGAAGTAAGGGCATAATACAAAATACATTTAAAAAATTAGAAATGAAGGTGACATTACATCACATCCCCTAGAATGGCAACTTCTTTCAACTCATGCATATAGTTCAATTTTATAACTTCTCCTTTATTAAACATTTGATGCAGATGTTTGTTGCTCATTATTTAATGTCACAACTCTTCAATTGAGTGATAATTCCATGTTTCATAAGAACTTTGTGGTAGTGAACATCTAGCTCCACAAGCTTAGTATTCATGTGAAAATATGGATTATTTGCTAATTGAATTGCATGTTGAATTCCACAAATATCCTATGTATCCTTCATTTGATAAGATCAAGCTCATATAAAACAACCCAAACTATATTGCTTCCTACCCTGCTTCATTTGTAGTGATATAATCATCCTTATAAGAAAATAATGAGGTATAATAATGCTTCTTAACCAAGTAAAAGGACTAGTACAAACATAAGGAACTAAACCTTTATCTCATTGATAATTTACTAAATCTTTTGTTTCCATTACATTAAAAATAAGAGCATGATTTCTTTGCTTTTAGTATTTATTGGCTTAAAAGAATTACTTGCAAGAAAATGCACTCTTAAAACATTGGGTCTTCATTTGAACTTAACTGTTGCAACAAGATTTTGTACCTTAGTACAAAGCTTCATTAGGTGACTAAGACAATGAGTAACATGGGAGAATTATCATTTCTTCGAAACTACTTCTCTTGTTTTAGTGATGGATTTAATCTTACACAAGGGAGTCTTCACTTGTAGATTTCAAGGATCAAATGGCCTAGTAAAAGCAAGTCAAGAACTCCCTACAGCTTCTACTTATTATATCATTGTCTAAGAGGATAAAGTAATTAGGGTTTATGGTTGATTTTGAAGGTAATATCCAGTTTGACTTCCAAGGGTATTATGGCTCTTCCTCCATTGTTCTTGGAGACAATAAACAAATCTCATCCTGAATGTTGTGTTTTATACCATTTATGTATCTTTCTACCTTATTAATATCTTATTCTACGTGACCTGTTCTCTATAGTTAACTTGTAGAATTTTTTAGTATAAGATTTCACACTCATTTCCTTTTGCCTTAAAGTTTGAAGTTTTTTTTTAAAATTATGTGGTAGCCTCTTAGCATGAATTTGGATTTCAACTTAGCTACCATTCTATCCCATGATGTGATCCATTGATTACCTTTCTTTATTATTTCATTATGAATGTCATCCCACCATAATGAGTCATGTCCTTTCAATCTTGTAACATCAAAATTAACCTTTTTATTATCTTCTACCTCGTCATATTCAAAATATTTATCCATGTCTACATTCCAATAAATTAATTATTCTACATTATGACTTCCTTCATACATAAGAACATATAACTAAGGTTTAAAGCTCACCTTCGTGATTTCCTTTACAATCCTTTCTTCTACCCTTTCCCGCTCTTCTTTTACTATGATATCCTTTGTTGGTTCTTCTTCATCGCTTATGTAAATTTCTTCAATCCCTCTTCGCTAAGCTATCTCTATGGTATGCAAATGTTCCTTTATATTCTTCATCTCTATCATTAATTCATCTGTTGTTGATTGCCTTCTTTGAATTATTTTGATATCTCTTATCTTAAGATCCATCTTTGCAAGATTCTTCTTCATGCTCATTCTTTTCTTTCTTCTATTATTCTTTCACTTCTATATGCAAGTGACTTCTATCAATCCCTTCACTTACTGCATTCACCTTTGGCGTAGATTGTAATGCACCTCTCCATCATATCAAGTTTGTTTCACCTTGCTATTATAATAACTGTAATGCTCCCTTCCACGGCCTAGGACTAATCTTGGACGAATGTGAGGTGTTAATTTCAATTGACCAAACTCCATTGTCTTGTCATGGAAACGGAGTCACAAAAAATTATCCATCACCAAATCTAGCGCAATTTACTTAAGCTTGCACCATCACATTTATCTCATCGAGATATTTTTGGCAATATAAAATTTTCCTTAATCTGACCTCTGGATCGAAAGTTATTCCCATTTAGTGTAGGGCCCCAAAACCCTGCCACATCAACAAGAGTAAGCCACGTGGTAGCCAAGTGCCTACCTGGCCCTACCGCATATTTTGTGGCCATCGTGGTCTCTACCACATCTTTGTGCCATAACAGTTTCATGCTTCCCACTTACCTTTTAGGCATGCTCTAGCTCAACCTCTACGAGACATCAACATTCACGACAAGTGACATGGAACATTCCCTATGCCGCTCCTTCTGTTAACCCATTCCCTTACCACTCCAGTGCACATGGCTCCATTCTCTGTAGTGCATCATAAACCTTGTCGTTTAGTGATGGAGGTACTCTTTGTCAATCACCTTTTGTCTCTTTCACAGATACTATCATTTCCATGGCCCACTATGAATGACACTATTGATTTCCTCTCGTTGTTCGTGGTGACATGATCTCCTTCCACGTGAGCCTACATGTCATCACTGCATGTCCAACCCATGCCAAGTGTCACTATGGTCCCCATCCACATGTCTTCTTAGATACATGTTAGTTGGCCTCCATGTCACTCACTCCTTCTACTCTTACTAATGTCATGATAATGCTAGGGTGATGTCGTTTGGATACATGGCATTCCTCGAGGGTGCCACTTTAGTTTAGGTTTAAGGTCTTGATGAGGTCATGGACCTCCAAAAGCTTTTCCATTTGATGAAAGATAGGGTCTCTATCACGCTCTTCATTAGTAGTGCCAATTTTCCTAGCATGGAAATATCATTCGTCACACCCTCACAACCCGAGGACAATTCTGATGACATGAGACAAGAAATTTCCCATATTACAGTCTTTGTCAACTATGCTTCTTTCTCATAATGACCTGATTGTATTCCTAGCTTAACGTGACATGAATATTGTTATAGCACCATTTACCACTCTTGGTAGATCTGATGCTTTAATTATGGCCTAGGGCAGCCCTTCCTTCTAGACTTGGTGCAAAATCTAAAAAACAATGTTTTATTCCTTATACGCTACTTTGCCCTGTGATAAAAGCGTGTACACGCGGGTCATCATATATACAACCCATGTACATATGTTAAAACGCTTAAAAAAAAATAAATTTCCTTAATTTCAGGCGAAGTTCATGGGTTTTACCTGTTACTCACCTCCTATTTCCCATGGCCCAAATGTTTCCCAACTGAAAAAACTAATTTGGAGAAGTATAAATAAACCTCCATGGGAAGGCCTTAAAGGAGAAGAGATGAGATATTTATGCTATAGTGAGATTATCCTTGATCGAATTTGAAGAATCCTTGTGCCTCCTGTACTCCTCAAAGCTTCAGGAAACCCTTGTTTCCTTGGTTATATATATCCCCCATCTTGCTTGAGATATCCATGTATTGGTGATGGAGGAAGATTACTGAAGGTCGGGAAAGGACAGATCCGGAGGACAGTTCCGCTTGGAGCCGGAGAAGGGCTCAGGTTGTATTTCTCCACTTTACTTGTACCTTACTTCAATAAAAGGAATGTTGTTCTATTTCCGATATTAAATGTGTTTATGCATCAAATTATGTTGTAATTCATCTATGAATCTTATATTGATTTATAATTAGTCATTCATTTATATGATTTAAAGTTAATATCAGGAAAATGCTTTATGTTTCTATTGTCGTGTATGTTCCATTTGAATAATTTTTAAGTTTCAAGAACATCAGGAGAAGCTGAGGGTCCTGCGGGATCTACCCAAACAAAGGACTTTCAAATAAGGACACTCCTACACGATTTAGTAGAATAAACATTTTGGTTGATTGCCTGAGCATTTCTTTTTGTGGTTTTCCCTATTCTCTGTTGGGGTTCTCAACCCAAAGCCCTAGGGTGGTTTCACCCGCAACAGAATTGGCGACTCCACTGGGGATAACAATCTTGTAATTCCTGGTTTGGGTTGTTTGTTCTCAATCAGGGTTCATTTTCTTGATTGCTTGCTTTTACAATATTGTTTGGTCCATTAGTACCCCAGGCATCAAGTCTGATCTTCTTGATCAAACCTTGATTTTTATTTTTCCTAATAAATCTTTGTATATGTTGTTTCTTTGACTATAGTAGCGTATACACGCAAGTTTCTTTAAAGAAGACTCACGTATAAGCGAGTTTCCTGTATTAGAAATGCGTGTGCATGCTTATGTGTCTTTACACAGCCACGTATGCAATTTTTTGGATTGTTTTTTCAAATATTTCTTCCCATTTAGGTCTTCTTCCTGGTGATTTATGTTGTTGTATGGTCATCTGCTGTTTGGAGAATTCATTTTTCTTGCAAGCTTTCTTTTCCAAAAATTTCCTTCCCACTGAAAAGATTTGGCCTAGGATTGCCTCTTAAGCAAGTTTGTAGTTTGTATCTTAGGTTCAAGGCTTCGTTTTGAAGTTCTTGGTTGTTTTGGTCTTCCAGACCTAAAAAATGTTTTCAATTTCATTTCCAACCCGGATTTCAAGTCCCTTGCTTTGCTTCCCCTTTCTTGGTGGCCTTGTTGCTTTTCTTGCTTTTTTGAGTCTTTTTGACAAGTTTGAAAGTATTTCTTTCCTGACATTTTTGTTAGTTTGTCGAAATATTTTGCTGCTATTTGGATCAGTTTGTGCAAGTTTGTAGTCTTTCTTGTTCAAGTTTCATTCAATTTCGAGTTTATAACTTGCGAGATTGAAAGACTCCTTGTGCCTATTTATTGATCTTTCGAGTTTTAGTAGTACTTTGTGACCTCAAAAAGTTGTTTTGTTCCCTTTAAAAGAAAAATCACAAAAACATTGCTTTTGTTTTCTTTTTCCAAGATTTTGGTTTACAATTTCTTTTGTTTTATCGTGGAGAAGCGAATTGTGATATTTTTTCAATTTGTTTTTCTTGATTTTGAGGGAAATTTGTTATTAAATTTTTGGCCGTCATCATTTTCAAGTTGGCTTATTGTCTCTATAAAGAAACAAATTTTTTCTTCTTGTATGAGCATCCATGCACTCTCATTATAGTTTGCATTAAGATAGTTTGCATTACAAACATTTTAGTCTTTGTGATAGCTTTTGGGTGTGTGGAGTGTGTTTTCTGGAAAAAGAAAAAGTTGCTTGTACAAGTTTATTCGTAGAACTCTATAGAAATCCCTTTTCATTGAAGAAAATAGCTGCATTGGCATTTGGCTAAGTTTCTATTGGTTTCTATTGCGTCAAAACATCCTTAGTTTCACTCTCGTAATTCCCCCTGACTTAAAAAATAGCTATATAAAATCAAGCGATCTAATAAAATGAACTAGAACTTTTATTGTTGTCATTAATAAACACCAACAAGTTTAGTGATCCAGGTGGATATTGGTGGCCACCCGCTAATTCCACGTGGATCCCCTCTAGTGCTTCTTTCAGTTCTTTCAGTTTCCTGAATTATAGCACAATTTACTATTTTTAGCAGTTTTTCGGGTCTTAAACTTCCGGAGCCATTTTGAGGCCCTAAACGACGTTTTTTTGGGAAATATACCGCCAGTGATTTTTCTATCTAAAAATTGTATTTTCCGTCATAGTCCTCAGAGAGATCTTTCCAACGGGCTATCATGCACGTCAAACGGAGATAAGACGACCAATTCGCGACCCCGGGAAGTTGATGTACCAACTTACCCAAAAACGGGGCCCA